>NIPQ01090400.1:0-18132 GCA_002806875.1 Lepidotrigona ventralis hoosana
CCCGTCTATTCTTCCGGAACGTCACTTCAACCAGAAGCAACAAATCTTTAAATCGTTTCAATTTCAAAAAGTATCACGTTGTTCAAAAAGTTAGATCGATAATCTGTTGTACGATGATTACATAGAACTCATTAATACACTGTTTCTGTGAAGTCTTTACAACAATCAAGATTCGTTTTGTAAAAGAATGTGTGGGCGTGTGAATTGAATTAATTACCCCTAGTCAAGCCAGAGGGCCACCGTCGTCTAACAAAAATCGCGCGAACTTAATGATCACGTGATCCCCCGTCTATTCTTCCGGAACGTCACTTCAACCAGAAGCAACAAATCTTTAAATCGTTTCAATTTCAAAAAGTATCACGTTGTTCAAAAAGTTAGATCGATAATCTGTTGTACGATGATTACATAGAACTCATTAATACACTGTTTCTGTGAAGTCTTTACAACAATCAAGATTCGTTTTGTAAAAGAATGTGTGGGCGTGTGAATTGAATTAATTACCCCTAGTCAAGCCAGAGGGCCACCGTCGTCTAACAAAAATCGCGCGAACTTAATGATCACGTGATCTCCCGTCTATTCTTCCGGAACGTCACTTCAACCAGAGGCAAGAGATCTTTGGTCTTTAGTTCTTTATCGTATCCTTCACGGTCGATTCTCGAATCTATTGAACGTACGAACGAAAGGGTGTATCGATCGATTTAATAAGGCGTATCCACACCCCTCCTCCCCTCCGGTGGTGGTGCATATCGTCGTGTCACATTGTCGTCGTCGAATAAACTCCTTTCCGAGGCGGTCTAACCCCTTAAAACGGTAAAGGACCTTTGGTCTTTACTTCTTTAAACGCAGTGATAGAGTGGTTGAAAGGTGAGGAGGCACTCGAGCGGTGCCGGAAGAGACGCGAGGACGTACTGAAGAGGTTGGCTGGGCTGCCTTTATGCCGTAACAACGAGGGCCCACTCCAGAGGGCAGGAAGCACAAAGGTGAGGGCGACTCCGTGACTATCGCTGGATCTTCCGCGGTAATTATTTTTAAACACGTCCTGGAGATACGAATCTTTAGTGCTGCTCTAGCACCGAACGGCCGAGTAAACTCCTCGCATCTCCGTTCCCTAACTAAATAACAGGACTAATTAGGCCGTAGCCACGCTTTCCAGCACGTTGTCGTTGCGGTATCACATTGATAATTATTTTTTTCTTTCCTCTCTTCCAGACGAGAATCCGTCACTCTGTCCACTCTGCCTCCTCCCCCTCACCTCCCATGTACGTGTGCATGTGTCGTGTACATGTGTTGATTGTGATAAAATAAATTCGTAATTGAAGAGAAGACGTAACGAAAATCACTGTTGTGGAACTTTCACGCAAGGATGCGTATATTTTATTTTAGTAATTGGATAAGCGAGATCCATAAGAAGATGGCTCTGGTATCGTGGAAATTGTCATTTTGATTTTCTTTTGTTTTTCTATGTTATTTACTTCCTTTTTTTTTATTAAAATATGAATTTCGTTTGACTGTCTTGTATGTTTTGTTACAGTTAATTGATAAATGAGTTTGTAATTGAAGAGAAGACATAACGAAGACGTTACTGTTATTAAACTTTCACGCTAGGATGCGTGTATTTTATTTTAGTAATTGGATAAGCGAAATCCATAAGAAGATGGCTCTGGTATCGTAGAAACTGTAATTTTGATTTTCTTTTGTTTTTTTATGATAATAATTATTCTCTTCTTTTCTTCTTGAAGAGATTTGTTTAAATTTGTATTCTATGTTATTTATTTCTTTTTTTTTTTATTAAAATATGAATTTCGTTTGACTGTCTTGTATGTTTTGTTACAGTTAATTGATAAATGAGTTTGTAATTGAAGAGAAGACATAACGAAGACGTTACTGTTATTAAACTTTCACGCTAGGATGCATGTATTTTATTTTAGTAATTGGATAAGCGAGATCCATAAGAAGATGGCTCTGGTATCGTGGAAATTGCCATTTTGATTTTCTTTTGTTTTTTTATGATAATAATTATTCTCTTCTTTTCTTCTTGAAGAGATTTGTTTAAATTTGTATTCTATGTTATTTATTTCTTTTTTTTTTTATTAAAATATGAATTTCGTTTGACTGTCTTGTATGTTTTGTTACAGTTAATTGATAAATGAGTTTGTAATTGAAGAGAAGACATAACGAAGACGTTACTGTTATTGAACTTTCACGCTAGGATGCGTGTATTTTATTTTAGTAATTGGATAAGCGAGATCCATAAGAAGATGGCTCTGGTATCGTGGAAATTGCCATTTTGATTTTCTTTTGTTTTTTTATGATAATAATTATTCTCTTCTTTTCTTCTTGAAGAGATTTGTTTAAATTTGTATTCTATGTTATTTATTTCTTTTTTTTTTTATTAAAATATGAATTTCGTTTGACTGTCTTGTATGTTTTGTTACAGTTAATTGTGATAAATGAGTTTGTAATTGAAGAGAAGACGTTACTGTTATTGAACTTTCACGCTAGGATGCGTGTATTTTATTTTAGTAATTGGATAAGCGAGATCCATAAGAAGATGGCTCTGGTATCGTGGAAACTGTAATTTTGATTTTCTTTTGTTCTAACGTTCTTTTGTTTTTTTATGGTAATAATTATTCTCTTCTTTTTGTCTTAAAGAGATTTGTTTAAATCTGTATTTTATGTTTATTTGTATTTATTTATTTATTTATTTTTGTTGATTGAAATATGAATTTGACTGTCTTGTATGTATCGTTACAGTTAATTGTGATAAATGAGTTTGTAATTGAAGAGAAGGCAACGAAGACATTACTGTTATTGAACTTTCACGCAAGGATGCGTATATTTTATTTTAGTAATTGGATAAGCGAGATTCGTAAGAAGATGGCTCTAGTAAGATATCGTCGAAATTACAATTTTGATTTTGTTTTGTTTTTTTTACGTTAATAATTATTTTTTTCTTCTTTTTGAAGAGATAATCAATTGAAAAATTGAAGAAAATTTCCATTCGAAAATCTTATCTCTCTACAAAAGTAACTCTTACTCACTGAAGCCTGTCTCCAAAATTTTGCTTCGTTCAAACATGTATCCTGTGTTTATTTTGTTGCAAATGAATTTCACCTTCATTTTTCTTCTTTTTCTTTTTTTTTTATTGAAATATGAATTTCATTTGACTGTTTTATACCCTGACCAACTTGTCATTCAAAAAACGTGCCCTAGTGAAAAACGTGTATCAGTAATACACAATTCTTCAGGCTCCCTGTTTCTTTTACTCTCTCTCCTCAGATCTTTCCTTTCCTTTTACTCATCGTATCTTCGTCAGTCGTCGCTCCCCAGCAGCGCGCTTTTATAGTGTAGCAAATCGAATCAGAACGCCCCCGCAGGGTCGTCAACAATATTATTTGTTAGCGGAAGTGCCGTAGTAACTGGAGGTTGAAATGAGGCCAGATTGGCCAGGGTGATCAAGTTAAACGGCACGTGGACAGTAATGCTGTTCCCTCCACCACGGAATATCCTCTCGTCGAGCCTGATCCTTCCTTCGGTTCTCCAGATTTCAACGGATATCACATCGTATCACGGCATTTTCATCTCGTTTCCCCTGCAAATTTATCCCCGTCAAACACTTGGATAAATACTTTTCACACGTGTGTGTCAAAGCTTTATTTTTAACTGAAATAAAAAGAAATTAAACGCACACGTGTGCCATTCGTTGGCGTCCAGAAAAATCTGGAAATCACAGGAAATCCTAAGAACGAGAAGGATCCTATGCTATAGGATTTCTAGTGTAAGTGTAACTGTAATCTTTATTTTTCACTGCGTTTAAGCAGTGTATTGATCACGTCGTGCGTTCACATTTAAAACAGGCAAAAATATTGATTGTAGTTACTGCAACGACCGCTTTAAACTCGACGGTCACGGGAGCGGCGATGCAACAAGGGAAAACAAGGAGAGCAGACAATGGTATAACGTTTGATCAGAAGTGAAATGTCAAGGTAAAGAGCAGCAAAGAGGCTCGAGCGCATCGTGTTCGATGAGCAGCACGCAACCGTTAGCCTAACAAGCTGTCAAGACGTCGCCGCGTGTCAATCCAATGGCCTCTGCGAACCCTTCGAATAAATCTACTGGGAGTCTGTTTCCACCCCATTTCTCGACGCCGCATCAACCAGAAACTACCATTGTCTCTCAACCACCGTTTGCAAACTTTTAGCTCTGCAAATGATTTAACTCCTCAGATTGCGATTTAACTCCCCAGAATCTTGCGATTTCTCGTAATATTTCTAACGACAATACTTGTAAGTTTGCTCATAATCATCGATCAACGCCGAGCGATGAAAAGTATGATGTTCAAAAATATAGCTCTTTTGCTGTTTTAGGATCTTTCAAATTTCAAAACAGCTGCAAACGTGTTGAAATTACACACGTTTTTTTTTTTTTTTTGTTTTTTGCTATGGGAAATGGCTAGCCAGGGATCACTTCATCGGATCTCTAATCTTCGTCGTTGATTGAATAATACGATCGGTTGTAAACTCTTATCGATCCTGCATGGAAACTTTCATAGATCTTATCTGCTAACTAAAGTAATTTGATTTCCTCGAATTAGTGCGTGCGCGTGGGGTGCCTCGTACGATAATTTCCTCCCCTTTGATGTACCTATGACATACTGTTTCAGATTATACACTTTGTAATCCGTAATGCACTCAATTTAATGTACGATCTAATGTAGTAAGTTTGTCGATCGGATTTAGCGGTATAAAATCGTTAAACTCTTCGTGTTCTTTGTGCAAGTCTTTTTTGTTCTTATCACGTGTTTTAATTTCAACGTTGTTAAAGGAAATTTGATAAAGAGGCAAATTGTTTTTGATTTTTCGACCGTGACTCTCCGACTCTTTGACTCTTCTTTCCTATAACGTATCTACTTTCCGAAAATGAACTTACGAGAGGGCAAAATTAAAGCGAAACATTAAAGCTTTCTAAGAAGTCAGGGGAAATCATAGACCGCTGTTACGAATGTAATTATTGAGTACAGAGTTCCGGTCGACTTTCGGATGGCGCGTAACACGTTTTGTAATTCAGTTCGGCGAAATTGTGCGATTTTCTCATCAGCATCTCGACCGCGTGAAATCAGATTAGCGATAAACGAACTCGCTTCGTTACATCGTTCACGTTATCAATTTGTAACGTGGACGACTCGTTAAAATATGAATAATCTATTCTTGGTGTTATATGTTTAGAAGCGTTCTCGTTTTTAGTCGCTCTTTCTCGCATAAATCTTTCATATTGAACACTGTAACTTTTGAAGTTTTCTGCTCGGCCTGCTTTTTCCATTTGATAAATCCTTCCCATCAAATGAGGTCTCAGGATAATATCATTTGTTAATCTTTCCATTGGCGTGTCCATCAGAAGCAGTTGTTTCTTCAGAAAGTTCATTGTTCTGACCAAGGTCTTACCGAATGTACTCTCTCTCTCTATATATATATATAATTACACGTTAAGGTTGACTTGATTGTTATTCGTTTCAGACGATCACGGGTATAGGTGACACACGCTTGGAAAGGAGAGAGAAAGAAAAAGAAAAAGGGAGCATGCACGATGCGGGAGAAGCAGACAGGCAGGTAGCTGACTACTCGAAGCAATCCTCGCGCTTTGCAGACTGCAGCATCCTGTGCTGCGCATATCGGTGCTGAACCCCTATGACGGAAAATAATGAAAGTAATGGGAACCCGCCCACTGCATTTAGTCCGCGCGCAGCTACCAGCATTCCCCATTCATCCCCACGCTACCTTTCTCTCTCTCTCTCTCTTTCCCGGTCGTTCCTCTGCCCACTGTGTCCGCACCATTGGGGGTTCTCTGTACTTGCCGCCTTGTTCATTCTCATCCATCCTAGCCTTGCTCCATTGGCTATTGTACCTGCCATTTCATTGTCCTTTATTTCATTATTTTCGCCGCATTCCTGTCTCCCTTTCGCCTGGCAAGGGGTGCGAATTTCCCCTCCCTTTATTTACGGCGCCGTAATAACAGACGTCTTAACGGAATTTAAACGTCATAAATGGCCTGCCATGATCTCATTAGTTTACGAGATGCTTGCTTCTCCTCTCCCCTCTCTGCCTCTTCTCCTCCTCCTTCACTGTTGTCTCTCCGCGCCGCTTCGTCACACAAGGTGTAGCGACAAAGCTCGTTCGCCAGCGGGCAATATCGCGAACGCGAGATCCACCGTTCCGACATCAAAGAAAATATTTTGTAATATAGCGTACGCGTGAGGGGGGAGGGGGGTTCAATGTTGTACGCGCGGATGTTGAAGGTACGTTGAAACAGGTACGGTGCCGCGAAGATTTGATGTTTGTTCTAGGCGCTTGATTCGTCTGGGAATTGATATTATTCTAAATGAAGTTCGAGATCGTATGTATTCTCATACCTTTCGATTTATCGTGTTAACGCAGTTTGTTTAACACTAGAACTACCACACCAGTCATTTTGACTGGTCTGACAACTTTATTTTAAAATTCCTACTTCATGTTACATTTTTTTCTTCGCAATGATGTAATGACTTTTGCAGGGATAGCTAAAGGATTAATATAATGAACTTTAATTTTGTTTTATTCATTTAAAATAAAAGTAATTTTGTATCATGGCTACTTATACCAGTACCAATCATTTTCACTGGTTTTGGTAGAGGTAGCTACGTCTCAACTGTCGGTAGTTCTAGTGTTAATGTTTGTACAGATCCACGATCTGATGATAAACGTATAGTCATACTCGTTGTCAGAGGAATTATCGATTCGTGCCTCAAGTAAGGTCTTAATGAATTACTTGTTAATTATTTGCATTACACCAGGCGTGAAAAATTTAATAAAAATTCATTTAACTGTATCATAACTCTTTCCCAGCTATCTCCTGTAATGGAACAAGTATCTTCATACTTTTGAACGAGGGTGTATGCCAGGAGAAGGTGTGATGAAAGGTTTTGACGCTTGACCCTTGCTGAACGTGTCGATGAAGTAGAGGAGACAAGGTACGAGGGGAAAAAAAAAAGGAAAAAAAAATGAAAACAGGCGCGTATCAGTGACAGTCAATTTGAACGAAGAAAATTCTCCATTACCCAGAAAGATGTTTCTCCGCGATGCAAGAATGATTATGTAACACAATACCGATATGTTATCGATGCTATTCCTCTCTCTAGATAACAATTTGATCTAAAATCTTCTTTAACGTTGATATTCGCGTATAACCGTTCTGTGAAACTTTGTCCAAACATTTCCTCTCCCCGCGCGTCACTAAAATTCCATTTACCTATCAAATTCCAAGCAAGTATCCTTTAATTGTATCAAAGAAACAAACTTCCTCCATCGAACTATCAATGTCTTCAGCCCACCGAGCTGTAATGCTCTGCACGAGCTTATCATTTAGAATGACTGAGGAAAGCTGAACACAACATTGGCAATGTCATGATTCTAAAATAATCTCAATCTGGTGTTGTGAAATGATCCTTGTACCTTGTTCCACAAGGTGGAGACACAATCAAACGAAAAAAAAATGTCGTGCAGGCAAGTGTTTTTTTTTTTTCCCCGTTACAAAACACCATGATCCATCGTAGATCCGTATTTGAGAATGTGCAGCGTGATTTAGCCCGGGTAATATGATTATAGGCCTCTGTCTCCCTCGTATTCTCTGGCTCCTTCGTGTCTCTGCCTCTCTCGCCGTCTCTCTTCTCGCCCCTCTGCTCTGTCAATGTGTGTGCGTACGCGTCTGTTGGACCGTCCTTTTCATCCACCCCCACGAATCTCCGGCGCCGCAAGGGGATGAGAACGCCGACACCTCCACCCTCTCTCTATACACGCTCCTGAACCCAGAGAGAGAGAGAGAGAGAGAGAGAAGCTTCGCTCGCTCTGGCTCTGATCCCTCGCAATTACTTCCCATTATCTGGGTATTAGGATTCACCCCAACTGGGAGCACGACGTGTTCCGCAGACTCCGCCTATGCCTTCGTGTACCACCGGAAACGCTCCGGGATTGTCAGCTCGCGATATCCCCCTTTTCTTTCCTTCCAGACACGATCGCGACCTCTAACGTTCGGCAACAGGTAGCAAAAGACACGGCGGCCGTGTTCATACAATTTGGTATCTCGTCTGCTTCAATATCAATCTTTCAGACGATACAACTTGTATTTACAATGTAGCTTCTCAAGAGGTGGTGCTCTTAGATTCTGAGATATTTCTATCTCTCATTCTCTCAGTCCTCAGTATTTTTTCTATTAATCGTTCAAACTCAGACCATCTGAAATTAATTGTCTCAAAAAGTTCACTTTGCAGATTTTGTCTCTTCTCTTTTCATAATGTTGGCTCCTGACTCAATTTTTCTTGATGTTAGATCTGATATGAACAGTCGTTCATAGTAGCAAGTTCTATGTTTAGTAAAGTAAAAAGAAAGGGAAAGAATTTCCTCTATAAAGAATTCTTTCCTCTGTAAAGAATTGATTTTGTCTCTTCTCTTTTCATAATGTTGGCTCCTGATGTTAGATCTGATATGAACAGTCGTTCATACTAGCAAATTCTATGTTTAGTAAAGAAAAAAGAAGAACTTTCCTCTGTAAAGAATTGATGTCCTCGCAAAGATGAGAAGAAATAGAAAAAGAAATATATCTGAAAAAAGGTGATCAAACGTTGTTAATAAGCAATATAAACAGAAGCATATTAACTTTGTGCTACCTTTGTTCTGTTTTACAGAAGGAAGGCTCGATGGGGAGGGATGAAACGGGTGATTCACGGTTTAATTCACGGAATTAAGCCGAGATTAATTGCTTCTTTAGCTCGTGGAGCGCGTTAAGCCTCCGAAAATGTCCGGAACGACGGGCAGGAAATGTCAGGCTGTCAATTAGCGGAATGATAATGTTGCACGAAAGGCGAGCCTCGTCGTTGCTGACCCGCGACAACCTATAAATGTCAATCGTGATACTTATCTTGTTTGCCTACAGCAAACGTGCCAATTTTAATGTGAGAATCAATTTCATTACTGATCGTGAGTTTTAATCGTCGTTTAATAGAATTCAAGGAGAGAAAATGGCACGATGGTTTCTCCATCGTCCATCTTCTTCTTTTAACCAAGTCTTAGATTTTAATATTTTAGAAACTTTTATTATCTCATTTTACGCCACATTCATCGAAAAGAATAGAGACGATTGCGATTCGCTGAATTTTAATTTGTATAAATTTGTCTCGCAAATTCTCTTCTCTTCTCTGTGTAAATAACGTTTCAACGAGGAAATTTCGCTCGAGGAGTGTTACACTGATACTCTTCATCTCGAAGCCTCGATGAAAAATCGTGCATAGAAAATTTCCCTCGAGATATTTCTTTATTTTCGTTTCTTTTTTTTAAAAAAAAAGGCTTCGAATCGTAAGCATGAAAATAGGGAAGGGAAGAGTGACATTATACTCTCGCGTTACATCATGACATTTTAATCCCAACTTGAATCACAAGCTAACTTTCTACTTCGCTATAAAAAGTGACTCGAAACAGACTAGACTTTATTACGGCATTTCGCTATAAAAAGTGTCGCGAGAGATCGACCAGACTCTAAAATCGTCATTTCGTTTGCGCTTTTTCTACATCGTCTCTCGAGTCTTTTTTTTTTTTTATTTTACACCATTCTCCATTGTACAATACCGATCGCTTCATTCTCGATCACTCTTACTTCCGTCACATCTTCTTCTCACATTGTCTTCATCAAATTCTTCGATCACTGAAAGTTGAAAACGAAAGAAAGAAAAAAGGGGGGAGAGAAAGAAATCATCCTCTCGTGTCACTTGTTACTTGAAAAACGGTATCTTAACCTTGTGGTACCAATCTTCCATTGCAAATTCCATTCTCATGATGATTCAAGGTCGTAGAATCTTCATCCACACTCAAAACACGATTCTCTTCTCGTTTCTCAAGTAAAAAACACACGAACTTGCTGAAACAATTCGCAACGAGTACACCCTCCGACGAAGAGAATCTCACGATTAATTGAACTGTCGTCAATGATCTCCCAACTGTCCGAATGATCGATTGCACTTGAAAAGAAGCGATTTAACTTCCTCGGAAGAAAGTCTACGTAATTCTCGATGCAAGTGTGTTCTTTCAGTTTTGAATCTCTCTGCATTTACTGGGTTTAGGTAAAGCAGATTCTCCTCTGTAAAAGCAGAGCAACATTATCCTTGTACCATTTCGTTTCAGCGATGTTGACGTTGAACAGCTTGTCCGTGTTGCGGCTGATGAGACAAGCTGACCGAGTGACGATATGTGATCTGATGGAAACTCGTCGGTGAACCAGCACGCCTGGAGACGTGAATGTTGCCTGTCCGCGTCGGCGATGGCGTCTCGTCGCCAAGGACGTCGATCTCGTCGTCGTCAGAGTCCACCGGTGCGTCGCTGCTCGCCCGTGATTCTCGCCCGCCGCTCAGAGAGAAATCCACTGGCCGCTCTGAAAACAGTTTTATTGGAAACCAGCTCGTTACTTCTCATTATATAGGAGAAATGGATTTAATAGTTTTGTCTTATGAGTGTTTTTTTTCTTGTATTCTATTATTATTTTGTTGGTGTGTAAATTCAAGTACTTGTATACTTGTACATTTTAAGATCTTTGCTAGATTTCTATGTTTCTAGATTTTTTAACTTGTAGAGTTTAAGTCTCTATAACTCTAACTTAACTCTATATCTCTGTGTTTCTATACTTTCAGATCTGTAAATCCCTAGGTTTTTGATATCTGTGGATTTCTATATTTCTAGATTTTTAAACTCGTGGATTTTTAGGTTCTGTATTTCTATATTTTCAAATCTGTAAATTATCAGATCTCTAAATTTCTATATTCTTATATTTCTAGGTCTGTAGATCTGTAAATTTCTATATTTTCGATATCTGTAGATCTTTAAATTGCTAGATTTTTATATCTTTATATCTTTAAGTCTGTAAACTCTCTATATTCTTATCTACATTTTTAAGTCTATAAATCCTCAGGGTCTCTATATTTTTAATATCTGTAGATCTTTAGATTTCTATAGATTTCTATATTATTGGATTTTTAAACTTGTAGATTTTCAGGTTCCTTAGAATTTTATATTTCTATATTTTCAAATCTGTAAATTCCTAGGTCTCTAAATCTCTAAATATTCTTACATTTATAGATACTTGGATCTCCATATTTTTGATATCTTTATATTTCTACATCACTCTCTACATCTCCAGGTTTCTATATTTATAGATTTATAGATTTCTGGATTTCTAGATTTTTGCAATCTCTAAGTTTCTAAGTTTGTACATTTCCACAGATCTTTAGGATCTTATATTCTTATACATATTTCCAGGTCAGTAGATCTCTAAAATTTCCAGGTTTCTATATTTATAGATTTCTAGATTTCTAGATTTTTGCAATCTCTAAGTTTCTAAGTTTGTACATTTCTACAGATCTTTAGGATCTTATATTCTTATACATATTTCCAGGTCAGATTTCTAAAATTTCCAGGTTTCTATATTTCTAGAATACATAGATCTGAGGACTTTGGCTTTCTAAATTTCTATATTTCTACATTTAGGACTAGACTTTTGGTCTGCGAAATCTTTAGATTTTTATACATACATGTAGATCTCTAGGTCTCAGAGTCTCTAGATCTCTAGATTTCTATACTTCCATGTATGTCTTATATTTCTTATATGTTTTTCTATTTCCACGTTTTGCATCTCCAACTTTTGAATTCTTCTTCTCCTCCTACCTTAATTTTCTTCTTTCTTTTTTTCTCTTGAAAATTTTCTCCGAAAGTTTGTTCATTCACGCATTCACACAGTTTCTTGTCGAGTTCAACGAGAAGCTTAACGAATCAATGTCCATTCTACTCTTGTTTTTGTACAATAATTGCTGCCTATATTCTTGTAGAAGGCTAGAAGGCTACAGGTCGAAACATCATGAAAATGTTTGGCTGGAGAATTGATGGAAAACAGTGTGAACACAGTTCAGAACGAGAGAAATTCGACCACAGTAAGTCGGAATATTCACCGCGAGTTCTACGTTCAAAATTATAGATATTCGTCAGGAATTTACTAGTTCTACAAATAGAATCGACAAACTTTAAATTAAATTGGTGATCGCTAAATATCTGCAAAGTCGTGAACATCAAGATGCGGTACAGAAATTCTACATCTTTTCGACGAAAGAGAAAGGCATTCTTCTCCTATTCGATGGCTTTTAATTGTTTATTTATCCCATGAAACTATACAATATTAATGATGTACTAAAGTGAAATATTTCCTCACATTTTCGTTTTCGGGTATAAAATCCCTACATTCCAAAAATTGCTCCAAAATTTTTCCAACTATAGAACTCATCTTCTAACTTCTCTTTGCCATGTATATATAGAAAGATTTACAAGATACGAATTCTGTAACATCGATGCTTACAATTCGAACCTGGCACTGGTATCAAATGGTATGAAAACGGGAAGGAAGCAGAAGAAAATAAAGGAAATAACTGTAGGAGGCGTCGTTCTTCGGTTCTTATCTCGGTGGTCAGAAGATCGACTGATCAAATTGGGTCAGATATGTGCAGGTACACAACTGCAAGGTCCTCGGTAGCGGAGCCCTCGGTCGCGGGCAATCGTGAATGTAGGTCTGGCCAAGCACTTAGCCGATAATTGACTAATTTTCTCGAAGACCGAATCGTGAAGACAAGAGGTAAGAACGGGGCCCGTAAGACGTTCAGTTCAGGCGAGCAACGGAGAAACTCCGACTGAGAAAGTGACAGGGATAGATAGAAAGAAAGAGAAAGAGAAAGGGAGGAGAGAGAGAGAGAGAGAGAGAGAGAGAGGAGAGAAAGGGAAATTGGTATAGGGGTATCGTAACTCTGCAGTGGGTTCCTTAGACAGGGTATCCGCTGAAGCCTCTAGACGACAAGGCGGTCTCATCTTCTACGTGCTTTCCACCCCTTACAACCCCCTTCTTCCTGGCTGCCAAGGAGACGTCTACTAACTTCGTTAGCCCTTCCTACCGAACGAAGCCATCTTGGCTACCGAGACGAGCAACTTGCCGAAGGTTATGAGTAGATGCGGTGTAAGTCGCATTGGGGGTGAGTCCGGATCGTGCCTCCCCCCAGCTCTAGAGAGCGATCGTTTCGCGGAGGCACGAGTTGTAGGGAAAATATACCATTTTATATCGTAGTGTACCATATATTCTCTATTTTAATATAATATAACGTGTATTATGTATAACACGTTACATTATATTACACGTTATATTCCTGTATAATGTGACATGTACTAAGTATGTACAATCTTGTATCATATGTTCCATAAATATTATGTTAAACTATATAACAGAAAATATGTACTATGTTGTATAAATTACATTATGCTTTATAATGTATAATTACATTATGCGTATCTATGTACATGATTATATTGTATTGTATATTTTAATATAATATAACGTGTATTATGTATAACACGTTACATTATATTNTTGCTGACATTGATGTGACACTTTAACAAAAGAAGATACAGCAGGAGTTTCTAGGTTGCTTCCAGTAAAAGTGAAAAAATAAAATCCAGAAGAAAATGTGATTCTATTTTACACGTTTCCACATGTTACGTGTATTTTATGAATTTTCAAGTAATCACAAGTAGTGATTGCTGACATTGATGTGACACTTTAACAAAAGAAGATACAGCAGGAGTTTCTAGGTTGCTTCCAGTAAAAGTGAAAAAATAAAATCCAGAAGAAAATGTGATTCTATTTTACACGTTTCCACATGTTACGTGTATTTTATGAATTTTCGAGTAATCACAAGTAGTGATTATTTTGCTGGCATTGAAGTGACACTTTAACAAAAGAAGATACGTAAAAGATTAGTAAAATCCAGGAGAGAATGTGATTCTATTTTACACGTTTGCACATGTTACGTGTATTATATGCATTTCTAAGTAATTATAAGTAATTAGTATCTCACTTATACATATTTATATTTATTCTATGAATTTTCAAATAATTACAAGTAATGATTATTTCGCTGATTGATTTTTTTTTTTTTTTTTTTAAAAGGGGGTTTTATTGTTTTTAAATTTTAAATTTCCCATAAAACANAGCCGCAGACACGACGAGAAAACGAGACTTTGATGCTCCGTGATGCGATAATTTTTTCCGAATTTTTTCCTTCCTTTCGTTTTGTTCTTCGCGCAAAATCTCGCGATATATGATTTATGAGCAATTGATTATGTAGGACACATCGTGTTGTTAATCCGAGCTAATTGATGCGCGAAGCAACGCGGGCGGGCGCGTGTTTATCGAAAAATCGATACATGTGTTTAGCGGTAATTACGCATTGTTAGGCGGATACGAAATTGCATACGAAGGGGGTTCCTGCAATTGCAATTAAACGCTTGCATTAGCTTCACGGCGATGCGTGAAAATTTTAAGCGTCATCGAGTTTATAATAGGATGCTAACTTTCCATTTTATCCGCTGAAGTCACGATCACGTCTGTTTCATCTATCCTGATCACCACCTGTCCCACCGAGTCTTAGTTAATACTGATGAATTCATTACGAAACTTTCGCACCACGCTCTTTCGTTCGCTTTCACCGTACTTGCCTAATCCGTAATTTTATATCAAAGAATGAAATCTTTCATCTCGTGTCGCGATTGTCCAGTTTAAGAAAAAGAAAGACTTGGAATTACTTATGTTAGGGAAGTTTTAGAGCGACAATAGAAATATTCGAATTCCATATGAAAATTCAAATTGAAATTCGACATTAAAATACAACGAGAAGAGCATAATCAAATGCTGCCAATGATGAATAATTCTAACTTCGTTGAAAAGTTTGATCCCATTTATCAAAGCGTAAAAAACTTCTATGTTTGAGAGTTCTGTATTGGTTCGTTTTCAAAAATGTTTTTCATATCATATAGTAAGTGAGAAAGTAAGGGTGCCTTCTTCTATTTGTAAATTGTAAAAATTCAAACGTCTCTACAAGCATTGATAAATTTTTTTTTTTTTTGGTAACTAAATCTCTAAAACCATGATCTCGAAGAATGAAGTCTGCAAGGAGCCCTTAAAAACTTATACGATATTTTCTTTTCATCATTTTATTTAACCTTGAACATTAAGGTCGGACGACGAAATGTTAGAATTTCTTGAATTTTTGCCTTTAACTCTAACGTTCAAAATTGATTAAAATGAAAAGTGAAAAGGAAAATCGTGTTTTGGGGTTGTTGTAAAGGGGAGACTTCAATCCTCAAGATCATGATTATGAAAGAAATTTCAGTGTACAGTATATGTATATAGTTTTTTATACTATATATCTCTGTACATCTTTTTAAATACTACCATATAATTTGAAAATTGTATCATTGTATACATTTATGTAGTAATATATATTTATAGTCTTCACTGAAGTTGATGAATCTTATTTGCATCACTTCTCTGTGACTATGTTTCAACATCTGCTTATAATTTTATCCATAAATTTTTAAAATTGTATCATTGTACATATGTAGTAATTCTTTTAATTCTTAATTTATGTAGTAATTTATATTCTTCACTGAAGTTGATGAATCTAATTTGCATCACTTCTCTGTGACTACGTTTCAAGATCTGCTTATAAGTTTATCCATAAATTTTTAAAATTGTATTACTGTATATATTTATACTCTTCACTGAAGTTGATGAATTTTATTTGCATCACTTCTCTGTGACTATGTTTTAAGATCTACTTTATCAAGCCGCCTTTATTGCATATATATTTAACTCAATCTGTGAGAATTCTTTCTACATTCTGTCACAAATCAAGAGTAGTTCCTTTTATTTTAGTTAAAGAGAAAGAGTATAACTGGCTTACCGGCAGGCGAGGTGACAGATACGGATTGACCGGTGCATTGCTGATTAGAATTCTGATTGCCGTTGCTTCCCGCGCTGGTGTTCAATTTCCTCAATTGTTTCTTGTGCTTCATCCGCCGGTTTTGGAACCACGTTTTCACTTGGGTCTCCGAGAGGTGAAGCGCCGCCGCAAGCTCGACCCTCTCCGGCGTGCTCAGGTACCTCTGCACCTCGAATCTGGCTTCCAAACCCGCTAATTGTTGATCGCTGAACACCTAAATATTGCAAACGATTTCTCGCAAATCCATCTGAATTTTTCGCCTCGCCTCGTTTAGTAATCTTATTTCCTATTTCCTCTAGTCGTTAAAATATTCTGTGACGTTTCGGTGAATTTCTTGTAACAGGAAATGCACTGAAGAATCTATCAAGTGAAATATTTCAGTCGCAGAAAGGAATGAAAATAGAAATCTAAATGCTCGAACGAGTGCAATTTTATTAATGTAAGAAATTAATAAAAAAAAAGTCGACATTGTTGTGAGAAATATATAGGTATTTGAACTCTCTGTTTTACTCAGAACAATCGTAAGTAATTCGCGTTTGAAAATCGAAGCTAAACTTTCTTACATACAATACAATCTGATTAGGATTAAACAAGGCAACGAAAGGTGCTTTAAAAAATTGGCAATTAAAAATGACTGAAAAACAAAGTAGACACACGATCATTCCTGAGTTTAATAAATACTCGACTTCAGTTTTATCAAAGAAGAAAATGTGTCTTTTAAATAATTATAAAATCGAAAGATACGTAATCTATCATTTTGGTGTTTTGATCAAGAGCGTGGACAGCGTGAATTTGATGAACAGAAAGTGAAAGAAGAGAAAGACATGGATTGCAAGTGGTATCACTCACTGTTCGTGCCTTTCGTCGACGGCAGTGCTTCAAGGCCGCGAGTTCAGTAACTCCCGGCACCACTCCAACCCCCATCGCGGTGTTACCGAAAAGTGGACCTAGGAAGAATGTTGCCGTGGGCGGTGCGGACGGGTAACCGGGCAATAAATTCGCGAACTGTTGATACTGCTGATGTTGCACCCCGTGGCTGGACGTTAGATGCTGATGATGAAGCTGATGATGAGAATGCGGCGGAGCTGTTCCACGGCTGAGGATGTCTTCGATTAGAAACGAGGTTCTGCTCGCGGACGTTCCATTTTGGCCTGGCTGGGCCTGCTGTTGCTGGCAAGTCGACTGCATTTTTTTTTTTTTTTTTTTTCNTCCTCTCTTTGAAGTCGAATTAAATAATAACTTTTCAACTGTCGAGCTTCGATATATAATTTTGTTTACACAGTTGAGTAGCAATCTCCTTGAAATATCACTCGTGTAATTAGTGTTTTCTTTTTTGCACTGAACAACGTTCCAATCCTCTTCACTCTGTTAGTTTCACTTCAAATCACTTCAAGGATCGGTGAGTGGTAATTCGTTTGACTGTTCGAAAAGCAGTTCGGCGTCTGTTTTTAATTTCGTTAGTTTCATCGGTAAGTCGATCCCTCTTCTTCTTCGTGAAACGTTTATGGGAACGTTGGATCATTCACAGGGCGCGGAGTTGATGTTTCGGTGAACGCGAGATCACTTTGGCCGAACGAACTTCCTCGCGTGCACACATATTAGAAATCTTTACGAAAGCATTCACTCGTCTAAATGTCTTCGGTTACACTACACTGGTGTGCAAAACTCCACAGTAACGTTTTTTAGTTATCAAACTCACCCTGCATCTTACAAAACTCCAAGCTAACGTTTCAGTTATCAATACACGTTGCCAGATTCAGTGTACCTCATCATCACCAGTCAAATCCCATGCATCAACGAAAATGTCATTGATTATCCGGCAGTTTGAGAACTCCACAGTGATGATCCATTTGTAAGACGGGCAAGAAAATCATCTTCCAAGGTAACTCTGCACTCTGCTATCTTCCTCCAAAAGTCCAGTCAAGAAGTACTACACCAGAGATCCTTATTACCACGTTGTTTTCACCAAAGCACTGAGCTCGAGAATTTTCAGCTTTCGGATTGCTGTCATTCCTCTTAAGAAGAAGAAGAAGAAGAAGAAGAAGAAGAAGAAGAGGAAGAAGATGAAGAAGATGATGATGAAGAAGAAAGAAGGGAAAAAAAGGGAGCACGTACGCGGTCGCGGTACACGTTCCCTACACGAAATCAGCAAACGTGATCGATCTCGCGTCGTCGAGACTGCTGCAACTTGCCTCGCTTCGCTTCGATGGAAACAGAGGGGAAAGAAGAGAGTGAGAGAGAGAGAG
>NIPQ01090401.1:0-45000 GCA_002806875.1 Lepidotrigona ventralis hoosana
ATTACACGTGTATTCAAGATAATTTTTAAAAATATATATACAAAGTTCTTTTCAAATTTTTAACAAAATATATACAAAGTTTTTTCAAAAACGACACCTTAAACGAAAAAATATTTTATGCTTATTTATACTTGAATTCAATTAATCCTGGACGCAATAAAGAAGAATAATTAATAGGAGGTTATTCTACGTGCGATAGTAAAAAATGTGGAACAAAATTTCGAGAAAATCGAGTTTGAAAATTAATCGATTACACGTGTATTCAAGATAATTTTTAAAAATATATATACAAAGTTCTTTTCAAATTTCTAACAAAATATATACAAAGTTTTTTCAAAAACGACACCTTAAACGAAAAAATATTTTATGCTTATTTTTGCGCATGGAATGTTCTCGTGTTGATTACTCGCGGCTATCCAGTACGGAATTAACTAAATTTACTTCGTAATACTTGATAAATCTTCGAATTCAATTTTCTCGAAAACAAAGGCTTCAAATATTCAATTATTCGTTCGAAAACGTTCGAACATTGGAAACTTTTCGAATAATCCAAAATGCATAATGCGCGTTATAAAAATACTTTCAAAAAATGGCGGGATTGGCATCAGTCAATTAATGAAATATTAATTTATAGGTTATATATTGTATATTTCTCTTATAATCATTTGTTGCACATTTTACAAAATTCAAAATTGAATCTTTTTGCTATTGGTATGTTCTCGCAAAGGCGAACATAAACTAACCACTCGCAAGTATGGCAATTTGCATGTCATGCGTGAGAAAAGCACCGTTTGCCATATTTGCCGCAAAGTGAATTGTCATTCAGAGGGAGAAGTGTTGAAGATTTTGTTAGCGAGACAACAATAAAGAAAATGGCACTTTTAAGTGAAAATTCGGGAAGATCCTTGAAAAGCACCGTTTGCCATATTTGCCGCAAAGTGAATTGTCATTCAGAGGGAGAAGTGTTGAAGATTTTGTTAGCGAGACAACAATAAAGAAAATGGCACTTTTAAGTGAAAATTCGGGAAGATCCTTACCTGATTACGAGACACAAGCAGCAAAAATGAAAAGTTTTAGTCCGTACGCTGACAATGGAGGGTAAGCTGTTTTCTTCTGATGGGTGTCATAAGCTGTCATAACCTATCTTCTTAACATCAATGAATCGAAATGTTTATACATCTATATATTCTTGTCATAAATATATATATTTTTATTATGAAAATGATGTAATCGTTCAATTATTAAATTATTTGCAATTATTAAATTGAATTACAAATAATTGTTTATATGTGATTATTAAGTTATTGCGCCCATATATAAATTTACTGTATGCATTAAAATTATAGGAGTGTCATAGCTCTCGCAGGAGATGATTTTTGCGTAATAGCAGCAGATACACGTCTCAGCACTGGGTTTTCCATTTATACGCGTGAACAACAGAAGCTCTTTCCTTTGTCATCTAAAACTATTTTGGGTTGCTCAGGCTGTTGGTGCGACACTCTTACTTTGACCCGACTTTTAACTGCAAGAATGCAGGTAAAGTTCAATATTTCATCTTTGATTATTAACCCTTTGCACTCGAGACCCTTTTTCGCGCGGCGAACCAGCAACTCGAGACGTTTCAGAGCATTTTTGACGAATTGCTTACCACTAACTTAAAATTATTAAGCACACAAATTAATGTATAAAACTTTTATATTTTAACATTTTATATATCTTTACATCTTTACGAAGAAAATTTCTTTTCACAGTCATTGTCTATTACTCTGATCTTTATTACTTAGTCTTCTTACACCTCTTACTTTGTCACTATCATCAGCACTGCTGTTATTCTCTGTATCGTCAAGCTCACTGTGTGTAGATGTAACTTGTTCGTTAAGCAACGTTAAATCAAACTCATCTTCACTTGAGTTTATATCTTTACTTCGTTCCATGCTTAAAGAGATCAAAAACTTTAACTTTAGTAGTCCTTCTGCAACGACTGTTAATTTAGAACTAGTGCCGAACATGCAGTCAGGTTCGTGGTTGCCGACTAATTTTGGACAAGAAAATCTTATCTCAATTTGAAGGGTTGTCATGTCACACTTCATAAGATTATATAGAAAGAGCATAGGGTCCCTCTTCAAAGGGATTAAACGTAAATAGTCATTGCCGCGCATCGAGTTTCCGCAACAAACCAAGTGGTGAGTGAGAGTCACCTCTCGAGTTGCAGCATCAAATCATATGGTGAGTGAGAGTCACCTCTCGAGTGCAAAGGGTTAAGATTTAACATTTAAGATAATTGTCATGCTAATCTCTTTCTTATGACAGATGTATGAACATGAGCACCAGAAGGAAATGCCAACATTAGCAGTTGCACAAATGCTATCAACAATGTTGTATTACAAACGTTTCTTTCCTTATTATGTGAGCAACATTCTTGGCGGATTAGATGAGGATGGTAAAGGTTGTGTATATAGTTATGATCCCATTGGACATTGCGAAGTAACAAAGTATAGAGCAGGTGGTTCTGCCGGAGCCCTGTTGCAACCTCTGTTGGACAATCAGGTATTAAAAAACAATAGTATTATTCCAGTAGTGTTAAATTAAATTGTAGCTACTTACGGCAGTAATTCATTTATTTGGTTAGATTGGATATAAAAATCAAGAAGGTGTCGAGCCTGTTCCTTTAACTCAAGAAAAAGCTGTTGCGATTATAAAGGATGTTTTCACGTCAGCAGCAGAAAGAGATATTTACACTGGTGATTCTATAAATATCAAAATTATAACAAAAGACGGTGTACAGGATTCAACTTTTGAATTAAGAAAAGATTAATGAACCAAGGTAAAATTTATGTATTATCGAATTTTAATATAAATAAAGTTAATGCTAAAAAAGTACAATTAATATTTATTTAATAATTTCTTATCTTTTATATACAGCTATTGTGATTTGTATTATATTATACATTGAAATGAGTGTGTATGTATGTGTATAAATGCTATCAAACCAATGATTCATATGCATACACATATAGACCTTTTACTTCTATTTGCATTAATACTATTTTATTTAGCCTACATTAACCAAGTTGTAAAACATTATCCATAAATGTATATCACAATAACAATAGTCAGATGTACTTTGACGAAATACAACGAAACGGTACACAAAATTATAATTCATAAATTAATATTTGCAAACTTGAACACATATATAACACTTTAAAATTAAACAAAAGTGTGCTTCTTATACTTTGTACACAAAGGCATACTGCAATAACCTACTTTATAATACACAGTAATATACTTAATAAAATAATATTTTATTTTAAAGTATATAATAAAATAATCAAAAATGAAGAGAGTTAAATTTGTTCTCAATCCTACAATTTAACTTGCAGTTCTGTGTAGGGAACAATATATAAAGGTAAGAAGTATATCTTCCTCCTAAGATTCACTTTTTATTCCCAGGAAGTGATAATGGTTTACCACGATCTTTACCACGCAATTTGATTCCCAACACTTTCTCGATTTTGCCAATCACCATTTGATTTGGAATTCCACGACCTGCTTCATAGTCATTGATGACTTGTGCTTTTTCATTCACTTTCTATTCACAAAGGAAACAAATATGTGTAAATATACATTATATAATCACACAACTATATTTATATCATTTATATAAATAACATACTGTCGCAAGGTCTTTCTGTGATAATCCTTTACTTTGTCTTCCTTGTTGGATTAATTTACCAAGATCGAGTGGAATCTTGTCGTGTTTTAGTTCTTCTGTTTCTCTGTCTAATTTAGCAGTGTTTTTAGTTGCCACATGTTGTTTGTTTGTACCTCCACCCCCTAACCCAAAAAAAAAATTTATATATATATATATATATATGTAAAGAAACTATCCTTACAATTCGGAAAAAAAAGGAACAATCTGCTTGTTGATTTTGTAACGTTGTGTCAAAAGAAAATTGTAAACAGCATCTTGTATCTACATCGCAATATGTGATTCAATGATTCTCGTAATATTTTTACATATGAAATGTACCATCGACCAAATAAAAATCATGAAACGAAACAAGATCAAGGAATGAACGAATTTAAGTCTCAGGGCAAGATCAAACCCACATACATTTCGCTTGTGTTTCAACTACGAATCCTTGACGACGCGCAGCATTCACTGCCTGTAAATAAATACAACTTACATGTTACATGTGTTACATAGTGGGAATCGTTTCGGACGAAATAAATAAATGAAAAATGTTTGTCATGAAGTTACCTGTTCCGATTTAAGTACCGAAGCTTTCGGGGGACGTTTCCGTAGAGTAATCGGAGTTGTGTCCCAGTCTGACATATTGAAAAAAGTTGAATACGCCGATAAAAACGGAAAATTGTATTATCAACGTCGTACGCAATATACCCGTATCCTTTATCGTACTTGCTCTGAATCTTCCAGTAACTTCTCTACACGTTCCAAAAGCCACGATTTAATGTACGGCAGCAGAATCGACCGACATCCAAATTGTCCAATTTCCTGCAGTTTGTTTCAAATGCATTTTCAGAATATCAATATCAATTTTCATTCATTCAAACTATTGAAGTTTTTTACTTAAAATTTACTAGGTATTAATTCCTGCAACCAGAGCATAGCTGTTATGTAAAATCATGTGTGTGTTTTACATAGAGATAAAATGACCGCGATGTTTAAATATAACTCGTGAATATATCATTTAAAATTATAACAATTTTATAAGTATATAAGTAATTGTATGAATGTTTCTTGTTTTATTGATTTTTCTATCTGTCCGATAAAGATATGATTGTATATGATCGATAAATTTTCTTGACAAAAAAATATATCAAGTAAATTGGAAAATGTGCAATAAATGAACTGTGAATTTCTCCATGTTCGTACAAAAATGTACAGAACTTTCGTAAACGTGCGAGATTATAAAATATCAGAAGTAATGTTACAATAGCTGTTTTAATCGATAAGACAAATTTCTATTTAAATCCTATTTCTTTAATTAAGTTCCTAAAAATATATAAATCGATTGAAATACTCGAGGTCTAGTAATAATTTTGAACGAAAAATTAATTACTGACCAAAATATAGATTTTCTCTATACCATAATAAAATAACTAAATTTAAAAAAAACTAAATATACCATAAAAAAATAACTAAATTTAAAAATAACTAAATTTAAAAACTCGCCGGGAATATATGTTTTTGTTCAAGTCTAGAAGTTGTTCATACAAATTTTACAGCGTTTGACAATACGATTATATCTGAATTATTATCTCTGTCATATAAGAAAAAGTATAGGATGAATAATATGACAGTGTTTTTTTTTTTTCTTTTAACTCCAGAATTGCACACATGTATTCGAGAAATGCATTACCAATCGTAAAAGTTTGTTTTCTTATGTCATGTACATGATTTGCTAAGTTGCGTATGCCGTGTTTTACACTGGTAATCTGGAACGCTGATTTATTTGAATATATTTGAAACAAATGAGAAATGTCTTTCATTCGGACACTTTGGACGTGTAACTTTGGCCCTCGACTTTTCAAGATTTACGAAATAACATGGATCGGTCGACTAGTAGAGGTATTTATTGATCATCACACAAAATCCATTAGATCAATGTATTTTTAGGTTATGTCCGTGTTAATTCAATTTATTACAGAAATCATACGAGCCTAATAGCTTAGAACGATGGGGTGATCAAATCGTAATCTGCGTGAGTATTTTATTAAAAGAAAAAGTTACATTAGAAACTTTTAACTGTGTCGTCATTAATTATTATAATTGTTTATTATAAAATTAATTAGCAAGAATGAAAGTGGCCTGTAAAACGTTAATAAATACATTTCAGTTTGCAGCAATTTGGTCCATAAGTCTATATACAATTCCATTAGTGGCTATCTTTTTCTACGAACATAACAGTTCCATAACGGAGAATATTTCTTCTTTGAGCAAATTAGCAGCCAGTGCTAGCGCGATTTTCATTGCATCGTTAGCTGCTCGAAGTTGTTCTAGAGCCACTAATCCAGTATATTTAAAATTCCTAAAAATTCTTAACGAAACGAATGCACATTATTCAGCAGAAACAAAACAAGAACTTGACAAGTACGAGTTTGAATTCTGGGCAAGACCTGTAGATTTTAATATCAAAGATATAGAAAAGTATGTGTTCTTTTTTTTTTATCAAACTAAATTGAAATAGTATGTATCTGATTTTTTAATAACCTTATGAATGTATTTATAGGGATTCAGCTAGAGAGAAGTTAACTTTAGAGAAAATTGCAGCCTCCAGTGGTCGCATAAAAAGGCAAACTAGTAAAGAATTTATATGTACATTGCCTTGTAAGTTTTTATCATATATTGTAGCTCACACTTTTGCTATTAAAATGATGTATCCTGGAAGTGTAACAGTTCTTAACTGGGCATTTCGTAAGTTGAATAGATCACTATCAATGAAGGATATTACTTTTTTATTTATTAACATAATCTATCATTAACATAGGATCGACGCTTCTGAAAGGAAGAATACATTTAATAAAACATGGTGGCGAAAGGTACAAATTATTAGCTGCAGATAATAATGAAATTGATGCTATATTCATTGACCGACGTAACAAGTAATGTAAACACTAGTAATGTTTTTTTCTGAAGATATTATTTCGTGATATATTATTTTTATCTATTTTATATATTGATTTTACAGGAAAACAAATGGCGATGTGCTAGTTATCACTTGCGAAGGAAATTGTGGATTTTATGAAACTGGTATAATATCAACGCCAATGAGCAAAGGATATTCAATTTTGGGTTGGAATCACCCAGGTTTTGGTAGCAGTACTGTAAGTATTCTTTTTATACTAAAGTTCATAAATTTTTTTACACTGATATTTTGATGAGAAGAATTGCTGTTACTTTATTATATCTCGTTTCGAATTGCAAACATAAAATTTTGGCAATGTTGCAGTTAATATCAATCATGTATGTAAATTAAATGTTATTGAAGTAATGGCAAGACTTCTTCTTCAGTCAAAGTATGATTATAAAATGATAACAGTAAGACATGAAAATGACCACAAAGGGTGCGCCGTATCCTCTTCAAGAAGAGAATGCTATCGATTGTGTAATGCGCTTCGCAATCGATCACTTAAAATTTCCTGAGGAACAAATAATTCTTTATGGTTGGAGTATTGGTGGATACACTGCAACATGGGCTGCTATGAACTATCCTTCTATTCAAAGTTTGGTAAGATCACGACAGCTCACGTTTTATATTTCAATTCAGTTCAAATAATTCTACATATTTTAAATATTTGAGAAAAATGAAATTAATATACAAAAAAGAAAAAATTATAGTAATACACTTTATAGGTATTAGATGCTACATTTGATGATGTACTTCCATTAGCTATTATGATGTTCTCATCATTAGAAGGTTTGGTACGAAATATTATTAGGGACTATTTCAATTTGAATATTGCTGAGCAATTGAATAGGTATTATAATATTTTATTGTATATGATATATAAGTATCATACATATATAAACAAATATATAATTTTTGCTTCTTTTTCAAGATACAATGGTACAGTGTTGCTTATACGAAGAACAGAGGATGAAGTAGTATGTACTCCTAGTGGTAATAGTTTATCAGGAAACCGAGGTAACATGTTGCTTGCAAAACTTTTAATGCGACGTTATCCACACCTTTTTACGGAGAACTCAGAGTGTGCTGTACTTTTAGTGAAATTTTTATCTGCAGATATATCTAATAGAAGTAAGAAATCATTGTAGGTTTCAAGCTGATCCTCCAATATCCTCCATAACGCAATGGCATATGTTAATATTTTTTATAGAATCAATAATCGAAACAGTAGAGGTTGATGAAAAACAATGTTCGGAACTTACTGCAGCAGATATAGAGAAGAATGGTAGTACAGTACAATATCCTAGCACGCTTGGAGAAGACTGTGATTCTAAGACAAAACAACAACTTATCCTATTTCTTGTATGTAAATATAATTAAAAAATATATAAAATAAACATCTGCTAATTTGTATTTGTATCATTTTAGGCAACATTATATATGAAGGACCAGTCGTCGTCGCATTGTACACCGTTAGCAGTGGATTTGTTTCAACCTGGTTGGGATCCAGCATCCACATTGTCCATAGCAGAATGAAAATTTCTGATATTACAATTGACTAATTACTAGGAGCTTTATTCAAAATTCTTATTCTTATGATAATAGGAACTCTTGAGAGTTGGTCATATTCGATGCATTTGATGTTAAGTTTTATCGATAAGTTATTTATTCTATACGAATTTCAGTCTATTTTTCATATTCCAAATTGATAAGAATGTTATATTCTTATCTTTAAATAAAATTTTTATATTCATTGCTAAAGCTCTAGTCTAATACAATCTCGACAAATATCATCTTCAATGACAAAAGAGAAAATCACAATATGCACAATAATGTAATTATTTATACATAAAAAAAAACTTATAAAAATTTAATGCAACATTTTTATTTTTCACAAATTTATAATTTGTATTTTTACAAGTTGCAAAGCATTTAAAAATAAATGGATATATATCTCATATATCGATGTTCTATAAACCAATTATATAAAAAATTGACAATTATTATGTATTTTGGATACGACATAAAACAGTTTTAAGAGAGTCTTTCGAATGTTGAAACGAATCCACAACTTTCATTTTATTCATTCTTATTGGCTTTTGTAAAAAGAAAATTAATGTAGTTCGTATTTCTTGTAGAAAGTAATCTTTTTGACTAACTATTTCTAACGCTTTAAAACATCCTTCCAAATTCCAATCAATTTTTCCACTATTTTTATCTTCAGCCTAAGAAAAAAAACATAAGAAAATATTAGAACTTTTTAAAACATATGTCTATTACATTTTATAAAATACGTACTTTTATTAAACCTAAATTGACTAACAATGCATTATTCCAAGTAGGAACCTGATTACTTTGCATTGCAAAGAAGCATAGCTTGGAATACAAAGCATCGGTAAGATTTTGAGATTTTAATCTCACATCAATATAACCACTTGTACTGAGTGCTGACACTTTCATAATTATTCTCGTAAACTCTTCAATGAATTTCAATTTTGAAGATGTACTCTTACTATGTTTTGATACTTCCTAAAATAAAAAAAAAGAATATCAAACATATTTACAATGTTGACAATGTTAATAGAAATGTAATATTATTTACTCACTTTGGCATAATTTACAAAATCTTGTATTACATCACCTTGTAATAATAATAATTTTTCTCCAATTGGTGATTTTAAAAATTCTGCGACTGTTACTTTTGATAATGCAGTGTCATTTATAAATGCATGTTTATTATTATCTCTATTTTTTTTATTTTCATCCTCACTTTCATCGTCTTTTTCATCACTTCCTTCATTTTCTTCTTCATTTTCCTTTATATTTTCTTCATCTTCGTCTTCGTCTTCGTCTTCATCTTCATCTTCATTTTCATCTTCATCTTCATCTTCATCATTAGAGTCTTCATCATCATCATCTTCGTCGTCACTATTATCACTCAATATACTTAATGATCCAATTCTTTCAGAAACTGTGAGCGAATCGCGCAAAATGGTACGACCAGTTTGACCGAACAAATTTCCATCCAATTGTAAGGTTACAAGATGTTCTTTGTCCGCCACAGCAACAGCTAAAGGATTAGCACCCTTGGTTCCAATTTCATTATAACTTAAATTAAGTTCTGTAAGTAACGGATAACCTCCTTCAACTCCTAGTGCTTCTGCCAAAACTATACCACCTTGGGTTTTGAGTAAACAATCGCCAAGATTAAGTTGTTCTAAATTTTTGAAATTTGGCAATGCCTTGGCAATTGCTTGAGCTCCTTTCAGCCCAACAGTATTATCATTGAGATTTAGAACTCGCAATCTAGGATTAGAAGACAATCCATTGGCTATTGCCGTTATACCCTCATGATATATACCATTTTGAGGCATAACCACTTCCTCTAAACTGGTTAATTTTTGGAAAACAGATGCTAGTGCCTTTGCACCCTCATTCTCCAGTCTATTTCTTCCAGCTACAAACACTTGTAATGCTAAGGGAGGTGATCCTAAAAGAAAGATTTTGTGCATTCCTTTATTTGTTTATATACTTCAATCAACAGCATGAACAATAACAAATCTTACCTCCTTGTGTACTATTATCATAACAATCTAATAATGCTTTCGCCAACATTTTACCACCAGATATTCCAAGTCCATTGTTATTCAGTCTCAATACACGAAGAGTATAACAAGAACTAGAAGTCAAAAAATTGGCTAGTCCTTTAATACCAATTGGGCCAAAAGCATTATCACTTAAATCAAGCTCAAAAAGACGTGTACCGGCAATACATAATGCAGAGCCAAGATATTCAAGAGCTTTTGGTATCTCAGTCTTTACGCGACCAGTGAACATATCTTTCCAGAGGGCTCGTTTCATTAATGAACCATTTTCTTGCAGTGCTTGTGCCACAGCTTTGGCAGCAAGCGGTCCTAAAGTGTTGCCTTCCAAGTCTAAATATTCCAAATTTGTACACGCTCTTATTGCTTTGACTATCTCCAATGCTGATTAAACAGAAAATTGAAGGATTAAGCTTGCATAACCTTCAAAGTGTTTATATAACTATGATTTTTTTTTTTTAAGATATTTAAAATATGTAATTGTTTAATATATAATTTACCGTCTTCCTCGGTGTCAAGTTTAAGCGATTGCTTCGCGAAAGATACACCAATGCTAGCATTACTTTCAGCAACGTCTTCTAATTGTGCTCCAAGATCATTCAGATCGAACGACGACATTGTTCGTTATTCGAATCTAACCACACTCCACGTGATTATAATTGTTCAAATGTTTTTTTTTTCCGTTTTTTTAAATAAATCAGTTTTCAACACTTAATTCCGACGTCTATTCATAGATACAAACGAACGCTGCGTTAGTAAACGCGGGAGATGCATACCAACTGTTAAAAATATAATTTATCGTACCACATATCGTATAATACATATTATTTACGTACATGTTACAACGAAATGTAAAAAAACACATAATGAAATTTACTTATCTAGCATATATGCTATATTAGTTAATGTTTACTGCATAAGATATAGAAAAATATGAAGAAAACATAAGTGGAAAAATGTAAACTGTGATCCAATTGATACATGTGAAAAACGTATGCGTAACTTTATCATAATATTACAAAATAATTATTCATTACCGATTGTAATATATATTTTTATTCATAAAAGGTTCCTTTTATTAATTAGCACATGCGTATTCGCCTTGACATGCTGCGAATGTTGAATCTACCCTAATATTTTTTAGCGCGAATTTTAAATTTATTAAATTTTAATTTCATTATATGTAATAATTTATAATTTATAATTTATAATTGTATAATTTACATATTCATATATATATATATATAAAATTTTAAATTTATTAAATTTTAATTTCATTATATGTAATAATTTATAATTTATAATTTATAATTGTATAATTTACATATTCATATATATATATATATACATACAAAGAATTATGGTTTATATCAATTGTTAATTACTAACATGTAAATAATTCTTCATTCTTTCATTAATAATCATTTAAAACGTTGAATCTACCCTAATATTTTTAGCGCGAATTTTAAATTTATTAAATTTTAATTTCATTATATGTAATAATTTATAATTTATAATTTATAATTGTATAATTTACATATTCATATATATATATATATACATACAAAGAATTATGGTTTATATCAATTGTTAATTACTAACATGTAAATAATTCTTCATTCTTTCATTAATAATCATTTAAAACGTTGAATCTACCCTAATATTTTTAGCGCGAAATTTTAAATTTATTAAATTTTAATTTCATGTAATAATTTATAATTTATAATTTATAATTGTATAATTTACATATTCATATATATATATATATATATACATACAAAGAATTATGGTTTATATCAATTGTTAATTACTAACATGTAAATAATTCTTCATTCTTTCATTAATAATCATTTAAAACGCTAAGACACTAATTTTCAAATTAATTAAGAAGAATTTCGAAACTATTTCGTCTTTCTTTAAATCAACTATTAAATCAATTAATATTCCTTGCAACAGACTCGAGTTTCAAAATTGAAAGAGGTTAAGTTCCAAAGCTTGAAAATATCTCTATTTCAAGCAAGGAAAGATCACGCGATAATACCAATTAAATGAATCCGACTGAACGAGCATCGCGTCGAACAAGTTAAAATCGCCCACGCTAACAATATCAACAAATTTGATCAAGCGAGTTTCCCGCCAAATGTCCCCGAGAGATCTATATATTCCATGCTCTTAGGTATACACCCGCAGTATGTAGTTGCCACTGCACAGGTCCGCACCCGTGTGTGTTCGCGTAGTGCGTCTCAGGAAGTTGTCGACACAATACACACGTACGTGCACACATGCGTGCACACACATCTACACGCGCGGACGAAATCGAATTTCAAAAGCAGTGGAAAATTAAAATTATCGCTACGGTGAAACGGCGAATCGTACGCGCACGGTGGACGCGTTTCGTGTTCGCGTTGATGTGGCCGCGAGTGTCGTCGACTAGTGCGCTGGTACATCGGCGAGCAGGAGGCTGCCAGTGGTTGTTTTCAGACTTGGCTGCAGTGTTACCCCGATTAGAATGGTTGCGAGTGTCGCGCGCATCGCTGGCAACCCATACACTGTTGTCGTCGCGCAGCCAAAATAAAGTCGGCGGTGGCTGTGCACCTTGGATGACCACCAGTGTGACTACGAACGTACGTCGGCTGTCCGCCGTTCAACCAAGCCGGGACAAGTAATGTGGTATCGTGATTGACTGAGCGTTTCTTCGCCGAGAACAATGGGTGTCACAGCTCTCTGAACGTACATCCCGGTATTTTAAAAAATCGGATTCGCCTCTGAGACAGCCGAGGTGAAACTGTTTTGTTGCTTGGTTGTTCGTCCACCTTCTGGCGTTTTAACTCTCACCCTGTGACACTCGGTTCGGATCGCGGTTTGCTCCGCGCGAGAAAAAAGAAAACAAAAAAGAGGTCTCGCCCGGGGTGGGGGGGGAGGAGGAGGAGGAAAATTCGTCGACAATTGCAACACGCAATTCTTTCGCACTTGTTTTCAACAACTTTTATCCGCCCTGACGTGATTCGCCCGGTTTGCCCGCCACAGGACGGGTTATGTTTCCCACTTTCATCGGAATTCTAGGTGAGCCAGCCCGCTTCACGTCGTGAAAGCGTAACTCGTCATGTTATTATGAAATGTCTCATGAATTCTATGTTTCCTCGTAATTTGTTACATAGCAGTTATTATGCACTAGCAGGAAGATCGATGCCTCACGATTGGTTAGCCCTTGTCAATGACCTCAAGTTTAGCAACAGAGAATCATTTTTGATTTCATTTTTTTTTTTTTTTTTTTTTTTGTTTTTNCTTACTTGTGCACGGCTGCCTTTGTATTTGTACTTTTGCCACTATTGGTATTGTTGGTATTGTTGTTTTAAATCACTGGTCTTGCTCATACTTCAAGACAGAATCTTCCGTTCCCTCTGTCGGAAATGTAGTTTTTCTTATTAAGAATATCAATTGGTTTGTTGTTTATCGAAAATTTTTATTCTTAAATTGGAAAAATCAATTATGTTGAGTGGAATCAGTGTGAATAAATGACAATGTTTGAAGCTTTATCTTTTTATATTTTTCATAGCTTTGTTAGAAATTATCCTACCACATTGAGAAATCAGTCTATTATTACTTTTTTGTTTCTTATCAATTAATTTATTGTTGCTGAAACATATCAAAATATTGACTACTACATTGTTTGAAAATAACAATGCGAGCATAATATAAGATAAAAATTAATATTTCAAAAAAATATGATTTACAGACACATGGATGTAATGAATAAAAGGATATAGCATAAATGTATTTTGAAAAAAGCCATTAGAAAGTAATATACATAACCACTTTGTTAAAACTATCTAAAAAGTAATATACACAAATGTATTTTCATAGTGCAATTTTAAGATCTATGTAAACATATACAAATAGATACTACAGTAGAAGATAATTCTCAATATACATTATATTTATATACTTATATGCATTTAGTTTTATCAATAATGTTCTAGAATTGATGAGTTTTAAAGCATATTGAGTACATGCAAGAAAAGAGATCATGTTCCAGAGATTAAAGAAATACAATATGAAGGAACTCTCAATTGTTCCTTTATTTTTTTAGACATACAATCGTGGTGGGAGGTGCCAAGTATAGCACACTTCTGTTCATTATTTAGGGCTGCCTTCAATCTTCTGGACTTTGATATTGAGGTACTTACCTAAGTGCCGACTCGTACGAGTAGGCATTGTATATGAGACTTGTTAGTATCGCTTTAGCTTCCAGGAAGTTTAATAGACCACGCTTCAGCTTTACGTTTTTAAAGACTTATGCATTCTTTTGTCATAGTTGCATCAATTCTTTTATTTTTTTTTTTTGATAGCATATGTATACATATTAATTGTGCATTATTTTAGGATTTAGAAGAAGCTTTGTTAACGGATGGTGGAACTGAGGGACATTTAGTACAAGAGCTAATAGTCAGACTGCTTGAAGGTTGTTTACCAAATGACACTCGCAATGACATCTCAACTTTTAATTATCAAATGTTTCTTCGCAGACTTTTTCGAAAAAAATGTCAGGTAAATTGTTTCTTTTATTTTATGTATATGACATATACTTATATATTTCATTGAAATTAACCAATCCTTCATTTTGTCTTCAGGAATACAAGTGTGAAAATCCTTTTAACACAGATGTAGATTTTGAGTTATTGCCACTCCGTCAAAAAGTAGAAATCTTACGTGCTCTCTGCGACTTCAGGCTTGACGCTGAAGACGTGGTACGTGTTTAAAAAAACAACAACTCAAGGAAAGATATTCAATTTATAAAGATTGCCACAGGTATATTTACATGTTCGTGATTTTTTGTAGGAGCAATCATTAAGTAATTTGGACTCGGATAGTCTGCGAGTCGAACCTTTAGGACATGATCGTAAGAATTCTGCCTATTGGTACTTTTACGGCACTCGATTATATAGGGAGGACTACATTGATACTTCTAACAGCATCTCACACAAACAGAAAAGTAAGCCTAGGGATAAAAAACGTAAAAGACGACGAAACAGAGTGGCGAAGGAGGAAGAGGAAGAGGAGGAGAAGAAGGAAGACAGTTTAATACAAGAGGAAGGGAAAGGAAGTGTTTGGCAGGTTGTCTGCTTTACTCAGCAAGATTGGAGTCGTCTAGTAGAGAAATTTCGTGATTCGGTAATTGTCCTATTAAACGAGTTAATTGTTTCATTCTTTAGATTCTGCTAATGATATTGTTATAATATCTTAGGAGTACGATACCGAACGTAAACTTTACCGTACTCTGTCCGAGAATTTCATGCCCGAAATCCCGAAACTTTTCGATTTAAAAGAGAAACAACAAAGACGCAAATTGTTACAACGTAATAGTTCGCGTGTACTTCGAAGTCACGAACTCACGACCCAGATGGAAACAGTCATGGTTAGATCCAAGATCAAAACTAAAACAAACAAAGGGAGTAAAAGAGGGACTCAGAATTCAAAGAATGTTTATGTTAAAGAGGAGACACCTCCACCTTTATCTTCACCGCCGGTTCAGAAAAAAGGACGGCAAACTAATAATTCGTTGGCTTCAGCTGTTGGTCAAATTGTGATTCATACTAGGGATGAAGTGGAGGGATTAGAGAAAAAGAAAGGCATTGGGAGTAACAGCGATGGGAATTACGTGTCTTCTAATTATGGATATAAATACGGTTATTCATTTGGAATTGAGGAAGAAGAACGTCGCGTTGGAATGCACAAAGTTCTTGAAAGTCTTAAAGATCATGTGGATGCCTGGCCATTCATTGATCCTGTGGATGAAGAATATGCCCCAAGGTATAATATTAAAATTCTACACACGATTTTAAATCTTTCTCAACGTGCTAGATATTATTATCATTGTCACTGTTTCACATAGATACTATAGCGTGGTACGAAAACCGATGGATCTTAGTACAATGGAAGAGAAACTTGAAAATGGTTTATATAAAAGTTTAAGTGAATTCAAACGTGATTTTCGACTCATAGTAGATAATTGTAGGCAATATAATGGTTCTGATAATGGTCAGTACTTTCTCATTTTTTTAATGTTATATATTTCATGATGCTATAGTTACCTTTTAAGCTTCAATATCTTTATTATTATTATTATTATAGAATATACAGAGATGGCATTCAACCTTAAAGAAGCGTTTGATAAAGCAGTGGGACGTTATTTGGAATCGGAAACATCCAGCGATGAGGATCCTTCATCACCAAAGTCATTTCTTGCAACTCCCACGTCTCCATTGTGTCCTTCTCGCGTTTCGTCCCCACATCAGAATAGAAAACGTTCGAAAAAATCTACGAAAAAGTCGAAGTCATACAAATCTGAAAGTAAAGGAAAGGCTAAAGCGAATGATAAAAACGATGAAGAAGAGAAACGGGGGAAAAATTACAAACTTCCAAAGAAAAAGAAAGGCAAAAAGAAAAGTAAAAGAACAAAGGACGAAGAACTTATAAACGAGGAAGAGCAGGAAGAGCAAGAGAGCGAGGAAACAATGTCTGAATCGAGTATCATAACGTCGAAAAGGAGGAAACATGTCGACGGAAATAATTTATTATTGAAAACCAAAAAGCTGACATCCAAAGAATCAGAAGAGTTGAAGAAAGTAGATAAGAAAGTTAGTAAAGAACGTCATCAACAGAAGAAAGAGACGGAAAATGTACGGCCAGTAAAAGAATCGAAGGAGAATAAGAAGCGAAAAGAGGATTTCGAAGAAGATTATGAGTCGCCTCTAGTCGTCGTGAAGAGTAAGAATAAAAAAATTGAAAAGAAAGAACTCGAGGTGCCCGAAATATTTACAGACAACGCGAAGAAGAATAAAGTGAAAAAAACCGAATCTCACGAAAGTGAACCAGTGCCAGAGAATAAAGAGAAGACTCAGCATATCAAAGTTAAGAAAAATCGAAAGAGGGAGAAGACGGGGTTAAAGGTTTTAAAATCTGACGAGAAATCTGAAAAAAGCCGTGCCAAGGACAAGGAGAAGAAATTAAAACAGAAAAGCGATGAACTCAAAAATGGGGAGATATCGGGGAGTGAAATGAATTCCAAAGATATAGATCTAAAAAGCGATGTAGATTCAAAAGAAACGCATACGTCTAAGAAAATTCCTGCATTTATAGGTGATAAAGATATAGAGTCGTTGGATGGTTTAAAGGATAAGATAAGCGAAAGGCGACGGGAGGAAAAGTTGAAAAACGAGAAGGAAAAACAGAAGAGAACTGGAAAGAACGACCTTCACAACATGTATTCAAAAAAAGTGCCTTCAAATGGTAGTACCTTTCACGACAGCGATAAACCCAGCGCAAAACGACCAAAGTTAAAAAAGGGAATAAAAGAAGATAAAGTTCCTACCACGGAAGATGTCAAAACTCAAGACCAAGAAGTCGTCGAGACTAAAAAAGTAAAAGCAGCTCAGTCGAAGCATACCAAAGGATTTGGAAAAGAAGAAAGCTCCATGCAAGCATTGAATCAAGCGACAGAGCAAACACTTCATGTAAGAATATATTTTATGTTTCGCGTGTTTGCGTTTACGTAATGTAAATAGGTGTAATATTTTATATATAACCGCACTTTGTTTTTTCTTATCTCCGAATAGGACATCAACAAATGGTTAGATGACGCACCAAGACTATCTGAATTTTCTTCAGGAAGTGATTCACCGATATTTCATTCTTCGTCCGTCGAATCTGGCCGATCAGGTCCGAAAGTAGAAGCACCAAGAAAACGACCAAGTTCTATTAAAATCTTCGGTCCTCACGGGCACAGTAGACCAAAAAAGATTCAGCGTACAATAGATCGTTTGCAACCTGGTAAAAGTAAGGGAAATTTACTTCTAAAGAAACCATTGAACTTGCCTAATGTTAATACCGCTGAAACGACGGTGCAGTTGATCAACGATAATGATCAAACGAACAAGAATGCGGACGAAGAACCAAAACTGAGCCTGGGGACTGTTTTGAAAAACGTAGATTCCATACAGTTAATTTGTAAAAGTTTAGTTTCCTCGCCCAATCCTAATTATTCAAACGACGATGAGGAAGACGACCACAACACTCTTCCTGCAGTTCCGGTGTCTAATCTCAAGGAGGAAAAAACGTCCGGGGTAACCACAACGCAAACACCTGCGGTTGTAGAAGAGTCTAAAGATAGTCAGTCTAGCGCCAAGGACACGCAGAAGCCCAAAGCAGCGACACCAAATTTAAGTGCTTGGTTCAAAGCGTTCGGAGCGCCGAAGTCGAAAAAGAAAGACGAGGACTCGGAGGATGGTACAGCAAAGAAGGATGCTGAATTGCAGGAAGTGTTTTGTGGTAGACAAAGAAGAATGAGTACTGGTGGTAGTAGTGTAAGTGAATCTGTTTCGAGTTTCTCCCAAGAATCACCACCTGGACGCTCGGGTCGATCACCACAAGGGCAACCGATAATGGCATCGGTCGAGCCACAGATTAGAGGAGCTGGATTTTATCAGGACGCTTTATCGACAGGAAGTAGTCCTTACAATAGCCCCTATTATGCTACACCTCCAAGGTACAGCGCTCAATTACCACCTACACCATCACCACAAAACCATCCTCTGTCTCCAGCTTATCCATCATCGTACGAACAAGCACCTCTCTATTCTCAGATACCAGCAACCCAACAGACGCATCAAACGTTTCAGAAATCACCTCAGGAAAATTCTGGGGAGATGTATCATCAATTGTCGCCCACATTTCCTCAGCGATCTCCGCAAACTAATTTCCCTCAAAATTCAACGCAAAACGAACCGTACAGTCAGCAATTGCAATCTTCTCAGAGTCAGAGTCAATCTCCCGTTTATTCACAACATTCACCGCAACCCATACAACAGGTATATCCTCAGCCTTCGCCGCAACCACCGCCGTCGAATTATTCTCAGCCGTCTCCTCAGCAACCACCTACTCCTAAATATTCGCAACTCTCCCCGCAACAAAACGCTGCCAATTATTCTCAATCTTCGCCTCAGCAACCGCATTCACCCTATTCCCAGGCCTCTCCTCAAGCACAGCCAAATTATTCTGAACCATCTCCACAGCAACAACACTCGCCATATGCACAATCTCCACAGCAATCGTCTGGATATTCCCAGATGTCTCCTCAACCACCGCCATCAAATTATTCTCAACAATCGCCACAACCACCTTCAAATTACTCTCAGCCATCACCTCAACCACCTTCCAATTATTCTCAACCATCACCTCAACCACCTTCCAATTATTCCCAACCATCACCTCAACCACCTTCCAATTATTCTCAATCATCGCCACAGCCACCGTCCAATTATTCTCAACCATCGCCGCAGCCACCTTCTAATTATTCTCAACCATCGCCACAGCCACCCTCCAATTATTCTCAACCTTCGCAGCAGCCAGTTGCGAGTTATTCTCAGCCGTCACCGCAGCCACCTTCCAATTACTCTCAACCATCGCCTCAACCTCCTCCAGTATACCCTCAGCAATCTCAGCCTTCAAGTTTCTCGCATCCATCGCCCCAGACACATTCAACCGGTTATACGTCATCCTCACCACAGCCTCTCACCACAGGCTACTCCCAGCCGTCGCCTCAACCTCGAAACTATTCTCAACCTTCGCCTCAACAAATTCACACTTTTCCTCAACATTCTCCACAAGCACCACCGCCCTCGTATTCTCAGCCTTCACCTCAGAATGCACCAGGTTACTCTCAGCCATCGCCGCAACAACCAGTCAAATATTCCCAGCCTTCTCCGCAACAATCTGCCAATTACTCGCATTCAATACACTCTCCTCAAACGCCACAAAATTACTCGCAAATGTCACCTCAACAAGCACCACCAAGCAATTACTCTCAACCGTCGCCATCACAATCTCGAAGCTATCCTCAACCATCTCCGTCACCTCAACAGTCCCGTAACTATTCCCAACCATCGCCATCACCCCAACAGTCGCATACTTACACCCAACCCGCGCCATCACCTCAGCAAACTCGCACGTATTCTCAATCTTCGCCTCAGCAAAAGTCGCAACAAGCATCCTCGCAGCCCTCGCAACAGCCTTCGAGTTACTCGCAGCCGTCTCCTCAACAAAGTACAAACTACAGTCTACAACAATCACAGCAGCAGCAATCACAAAAGGTCGCGGAGGAATATCCACAGGCTACGTCGACATCTTCGAATTACTCTCACGGATACAAACAGAACCACTCGTACATTCAGTCTCCAGCGTCGTCAGCGTTGAACGATACGGAACAACAACATCGGGCGGATTATTTAAAGTCTAGCAACACGGAGAAGCCCTCGAGCGGAGAGCAGCAAAGGAATTTTGCTACACCGTCGGAGGCGGCGTCGTTAAACCTAAACGCGAATCATCAGATTTATCAGTCAGCGAACCAATATCCACCGACGTTTGGCAACAACTATGCCAACGTCGATCTTCAGAGGTCTGTTTCGAGACACGGCGGTCAGGAACAGGCGCCACAGCAGCAGCAGCAACAACAACAGCAGCAACAACAACAACAACAACAGCAGCAGCAGCAGCAGCAGCAACAATCGTCTCAGGAGAGGCCTAGTTTCACCGACCTTAGCAATTCTCTGAATGCTCAGAAGTACGCTCAGCAGCGGTCTACGCAGGATCAATCGCAGATTCTTGCATTCCAACAGAACCTGACAGCGCACGAATCTCTTTATCCTGGTGGTTTTCAATCGTCCGGTTATCCGATGCCAAATTCACGGCCGGTGTATCCCAGCCCTCATTACTTCGACGCCGGTTCGAAGAGTGCATCCAACAGCGGAGCAGCGAACAGTTCGACGAGTAACTTACCACCGGTGAAGAAACGTATTTACAACGAATCGTCTGCAGAAGCGTCGCGAGGCTTGACGCAGGAGACAGCAGCAAGAACAGGTCAGGAGCAGTTCGGCTTTGATCCCATAATGGCGTTGCCGCAGCCGGACACAGTTTCAGCTAGTCAGTTCGACGCGGCGTTCGTCGGGAACCTGGCCGATTCTGTGGCAACGAATCCAGCGTACGCCCGTCTAGGTCTAGGTTTGGTAGGTCGTACGAGCAAAGAACAGCAACAATTGTTGACCATTCCTCGGCCACCGCCGACGAAACCGGAACATCTAGCGTACGCTCGTAGCCCGGCTCCTGGTGGCCCGGAACTTGACCTGAATTTGCTTCAAAGTTTGCAGACGGCAGCTGCGAAAAACACGCAGGGTATACTGTCGATGTCGTCGTCGTCGTCGTCGTCGTCGTCGTCTCGCAGGAGCGGAGAAACATCCGTCGGTTCTACGTTGGCGCCTGCGAAAACGAAGAAGAGCAGAAAGAGCAAACAACAGCAGCAAGAGCAACAGAATGTGACGAGCGTTTCGTCGGCGGTCAGCACGGAGCCACAATCCAGCACAGGTATACCTGGTTTCCCGCAATACACGGGAACATCGGCGGACTCGATCGGTCTGAAGAACACCACCATGGTCCCACCAACTGGCAGTGCCTTTAACTTCGCTGCGTCGACCAGCACCACGACCAGTTCACCTTTCTACGATAAGGACGCGTCGGCCGCGGCGGCGGCGTTCGCGTTCCTCGACGAGTTCCGAAATCCAAATAGTTACTACAGCATGGCGCTCAGGCAACAGCAGCAGCAACAACAGCAACAAGTCCCGCCGGTGACCGATGCCACGCAGCAAGCCTGTAATAAGCTTAGCAACCAACCGCCAAGAAATTATCCGCCTCATCCTTTCCTTCACTCCGCTCAAAGGTCAGCAGCTTACGGACCACCGGTGTCGGCATACGTGACGCCTCACGGGCCGAACTTGACGATGGACCCGACCGCTTATCAACAGTACATTCATTCCTTGTATGCACTTCAACCGCCGCCCCATCATCATCGACCGTCCTGGCTTTAGCCGTTAAAATCTTTGTAACGAGCATTTTGGAGAGGTTTATACACGACGTTTCGTTAGTGGATGTACCGTCCTCGTCCGAGGGAATTTGTATTTCTAACCAGAGAGAGATGACGACGACGGTAGATTTCTATTTCGCTGGTTGAATTAGCGTTTCGTTCGCATAGGTGAAATGCGATAAGAAAAGGTTTTTTATCGCCATTGTAAATATCGTTTCGTCTGTAACACTGTAATCAAAACTTTCTTCTTTCTAGGGGGGGAGGGGGGAGGGGAGGGGAAGAAGAAACGACACCGATGTTTCTTTCCTTTAATCAATGTGACTAGGAATAGTGTCCTTGTGTATAATAGAATCGTGAAGATTTTTTTTTAAACATTTTTTGAACGAAGGAATTTCGATGGATATATAATTTTCGATTACTTGCTTTATTTTTAATCAGACATTCGTTCTTTTCTTTTTGTTTTTTTCTTTTTTATCGATTTTTTTTTTTTTTTTTTTTTTTTAATAAAAATNTTTTTTTTTTTTGAAGAAAAATCTCGGTACTGTGATGATAAGGATCGAAGAACGTTTTGATTATCGTATCCCTTAAGACTATCGATACATTATGAATGAACTAAAGAAAACATCAAATAGTAGAAAAAAGCGCGACGAAAGATTTTCGATGATACATTTTCTCTCTGTTCTTTTTCTCTTTTCCCTCTTATGAATATTGTTTTAACGATTGACTAGCGAATAACGGATTTTTTAATGCTTTTCAAAATCAATAACAGATTGTCCTTCTCATTCTCCGCATTTGTTTCCTTTTTCTGTTTTTCTTTTGTTTTTTTGTTTTTTTTTATATAATTAAATACTGTACGGATCTTTGATACTTTTACACACACACACACACGACACACACACAGTGTATCAGGAACAAAAAAATTTACCTTTAAAATGGGTAATTTATTATGTAGTCATATGTATATAAAGGATAAGCCTACTTTATTGTAGGAATTTTTGATAGTTTTTTTTCTAATGACTAGTCGACAGCTTAGACGTAAGTTGAGTCGCTAGTGCCGGAAGTAACCTTCTATCAAAAGTTCCTCTATTTATTGCGCTCTCGATGGTGTCTCCCTTTTTTTCTTTCTCGATCTGCCCTGAGATACAGATTACTCGATATTCAATCTTTTTTTTTTTTTTTTTAGGGGGAAAAGAAATGAGAAAGNTTTATAAACGTGCTCGTCTCGCCTGTGGAAAATATGTTGTTTTAGGTTCGAGTAAAATGGAAAGGCTAAGAAACAATTTACTAGACAAGACTAGAGTGTATACGTACGTGGCGTCTGATTTTTGAAATGATTTCTGTACGATATCGAGCGCACTGTTGCTGGTGTATCTTATGTAGAATATATAGATTCGTTAGCGCGTAAGCTAGAACATTTGTTTCTTTGTATATAAAATACATATCCTTCATAGACGATGTGCTCGATGTAAAGAAAGATCTGCAAAGTCAAAGACCTTATAGAGTCGTCCGAGATAGATTGAAGAAGAAGAAGAAGAAAAAAAAAAAAAAAAAAAAAAAAAAAAAAACAGAAAAATAANGAAAGATGTATGTATGCACATATCGTGTGTATGCGCGAACGAGCATGAGTATATGTTGTATCTTATGAACGAGGACGAAACAAAGTGTAATACACCGCAATTATACATTAACCCACCTTATTGCTAAAAGAAAACGGAAGGAAGCGGTATATTAAAATCTTATAAATATATACATATATATATTGTAAATGTATATTGTAAATGTATCTGACAGATTAAAGCACAGTTTGTTACAAATTTGTCTTATTTGTACTTTCGTATGTAGGTGCAGTATTTCATTAATTGGCTGTGGATTGTGATTAGTTAATTGTAAGTATGTAAGAGGTAAATATTAATGTTCCGTTGAACACTAGTGGTCAGTTACCGAAGTTTTGGCCATTTAATGTGACACTACATTAAAAAATTCGTAGCGTTTTTATTAGACTTAATTAAACATTAAACATTCAAGAAGTTAAATATTTAAAGAGATTACCAAATAAAATCGAAACATTTTTCACGGGAAGACTCGTGCAAAGTTACAAATGAAAAGTTTAATTCTTGTTAAATCTTCCTTAAATTTTGCTACAAACTTTTCGAACAGTACAATATATATTGTATATAAATCTGATCTATTTGATTCACAATTCTATATTAAATATTGTGTTACATTTTTTTTTTTACATCATACTTATAATACAGTTTCTATCGAATAAAGATACATGTTAATATTATGTCTTCCAATCGATTACATTAATAGCATCAACAGCAACTGATTAATCGTTTTTACTAAAGTTTCGTTACTTAAGGTCTTGATCTTAATATAATTCCAAGCACAACAATGGTCTAGTGTGATCCATTTATATTATGATTGTAATACATGCAATATTATCGTATTGTTTACTATAAGTTTTTTCGTATTAACAGTATGGAAAATTTACAACAAATTTACAAATTTGCGCGGCATTCTTACAACATATAATACAGACGACCAATCCTATATCAATATGTCTGTGCAGTATAATATATTCAGTTGGTAACTGTCATAATTGCAGAAAATTTAACCTCCAGATATACGCATGATGAAACATAATAGTTCAAAAAGAATGCGAATATGATATCTACGAGTTCTATTTCTCTGATATCTATATTTTTCGATTTAGATGACGTAAATTGCAGATACAGCAAATAAAATTAGTGTCTTTTAGACGGTGAAGAGAGCTTTAGGACAAAGTGCACATGTAAGAAAAAATTTAGGCAGTTTGTAATAGATAATGTGAAAAATTATTGCTAATTTATTACGTAACATTGAGGTTTCACTGCACGTGCTAATTATATATATTAAATAATTAATCTATTAAAATTAAATATTCAAAATTAGGACAAAATTAATGAAACACTTTGATAAAATCAACGTTAATTAACTTATATAGTTAATCAATTTTTATTTTACAGTGTTGCTGAAACAGAACAATTCTTTGAAAATTTCTATTATTTGCAGATTGTAATTTATATTTCTAACTTATTGCACGGCACAAGTACTTCCAAAATGTTGGAAAATATAAATAAAGAATTGTTACCGATAAAAACACATTATTTTTTATTCAATGCAGGTAATTAGATTATATTATATTTTGAATGTCATGTTTTATAAAATATTACATATAATTGTATCTTGTTTTTCAGCTACTGGACCAATAGTACCATTTTTGCCAACGATAGCAAAACAGTTAGGCTTCAGTGCTTTCTTAACTGGCACTATATACACAATATTACCAATTTCTGGTTTAATAGCAAAACCTTTGTTCGGAGCACTAGCTGACAAATTCAAAATTTACAAAATGATTTTTTTAATGTTTCAAGCTGTTGTGGCAATAGCTATGTTTTCCATATATTTTATACCGGAAATAGAGAGTAGTGCAATTGTTCAACTTAATTGTAATGGTGATGCATCTATAGAAATATGCTCAAAAAATAGACTCTCAAACAAAATTGTAAATAATGTGATAACAGAGACTGTTCACTTAAATGTATCATGTCAGGTATGACATCTTCATATTTTATTTTATTTTTAGTACATTAGACATGATTAATTTATATTTTATGTATTTTTTTCTAGGCATCATGTAAAGCCTCAAAAGAATTTTATAACGAAATGTGTTTATATTGGAAAGTACCTCAGTTTTGTGAATTAGTAAATTCAACCTCTATTTTAAATGATGATACGTTTAATTTTACCATAATATTTGACATGTTTCATGATCTTTATGTAAGATATTTTACATATAATTTCTTGTATTTTTTTTTTTTTTTTTTTTTTTTTTTTTAAAAATATNTTTTACAGATAAACAACTGCATGTACATACATAGTTTTACTGTCAAATTCTCAGATGATATACCATATAAACCAACTTGTGAAAATTATGTGAATACATCATGTTTAGTTACATGTTATGATAATGCCATCTTTAATCAGTTGTTACATGACGTTAATATTGCTCAGAATTCTGCAGAAAATAAAACATATCAGTTTTATTTGTTTCTGTTGGCAACTATAATTAGTTGGATTGGAATGGCAGTTGTGGTCAGCATAGCTGATGCTATATGTTTTAATTTCCTTGGTTAGTATTATATACGTTAATTAAATATTTAATATGTTTTTCATGTTTATATATATCGTAGGAAATGAGAGAAGAAACGAATATGGGAAACAAAAGATGTGGGGCAGTATTGGTTTTGGTATATTTGGAATAAGTGCAGGATATTTGGTAGACTTATTTAGTGAAGGAAAATTACAAAAAGATTATAGTTGTATATTTTATATCATGTTGGTCATTATGGTTCTCGATATCATTGTATCCGCAACTTTAAAGAAGGTAAAACTTTTTTTATTATATATAATCTTCTAAATAGAGGAATGTTTAGATAGTACAGAAGTTTGATACTTCTTACTTATCAAAAGAATAAAAAAAATTACCAGGTAATGGGAGAAAGCAGTATCATTACAGAAAAATCCAGAATACTCTGAGGATGAACCTTCAATATTATGGGAACTACTTATTATCCTTAAAGAGGGTAATGTGTTGGCATTTGGATGGTGGTGCATAGGTGCTGGAATGTGTACTAGCGTAGTGTGGAATTTTCTATTTTGGTATACTGAAGATCTAGCAAGTAATTCACAAATAATATGGCTGAAAACTTTACAAGGCCTCATGACAGGCGTACAGTGTTTTCTAGGAGAACTACCGTTTAATTTTATCTCGGGAACTGTTTTACAAAAGTTGGGTCATGTGAATGTTATGAGTTTAGTTTTATTGATATATGCAATCAGGTAAATAATGAAATTTTTTCCTGACTATGTAATCTTTGTACTCACAATTGCACTATTTTTTCAGATTTATGGCATACAGTGTTGTATCGAATCTATGGTGGTTTTTAGTTATTGAAATACTTCATGGACCTACTTTGGGACTTTGTTGGCCTACAATGGTATCATATGGTGATAAGGTAACACCACCTGGTACCAAAGCTACTATACAAGGATTTATTGGTGCAATATTCGAAGGAATTGGTCAGTAATGGTCAATTAACTGTAAATTAATTATTTAACTATTTTAAATAATTAATTTTTTTGTGCTGATAATTATTTTCAGGAGTATCAAGTGGCAGTTTAATATGTGGATGGTTAATAAACAAATATGGTAGTGTTGTAGCATTAAGAGCATTTTCAGTAGGAGCACTATTGTGGCTAACTTGCTTCTGGCTCATTCAATTATTTCTAAGAAAATTTAAAACATCGTCAATACACATGGGCCATAATCGTGAGTAACGATTATGTGAATATGTAAATAATAATCAAAATAATTTTAGGTACTTATCGTTTGTTTCAATTGAAAAAAAAACGTTCTCTTTGTTAATTTTTTCCAGATTTGGCAAATTACTCTAATCCAGATGATGCTATTCTTATGAGTCGTGAATTACAAACTTATTAGTAAAATAAAAACGACAGCGTTTTCTTTCTTAGAAATTTGATATATTCATTGTTTACTTAAATATGACGATTTTATATTGAATGTAGTAAAATATATATATTTTTCGTATAATATTATTAGGCACTTTAATTGTTAAAAAATTTGATTCATTCTTATAGATAAATTGATTATTCAGTATTATATAATTATTGTATTTTAAAATTTTATTATGTTCTGTAATATATTCATTTTTCTTATATTGAAGTAATTTCTTTTTAAATTCACCGATAAAATTTATAAATTAAAATAAAACGTTTATCATCTGCAGATATTGAAGGGAAGTAATGCAAGGATGTGTTTAGTTGAGACATATAAAATTGCTCACAAAATATCTCAACCATTTATTCAGTGTGAATTTCTTAAGAGTGAAATCATTCCATGCTAGTAATTTTATTAATTACCAGTATATTTTCAATTATTTATCGAAATCACGCGATAATAATATTTTTATGAATTCCGCATAATATGTCGATAAAAAGCTACAAATAACTTTCTTCTGATTCAATACCACATCACTGGATAACAGTTGCACGCGTGCAAAACGGAATAGCTGCATGCGAAAAGACTCGGTGGTCAGATTTGCGTAGCGTTAGTCTTGTTTAGCAATTCGTCTTTGTTGATTCTGACGAGATGGTGAAGTAGCCTGGCTTGGTACAGGTTCGACGATAGCTTGAAGATTAGAAATTTCGCCTGCGGTATCACAGCAGTCATTCATTATAATTCCAGTACCTGAATGAATAAAGGCAAGACTTCCCTCGCTAGAAGAGGCTAAACTAGCCGACAATGGAGGTGATCTTTCTTTAGGCGATGCTGAAGAAGCCAGATTGTTTACAGTAGTATTACTACAAGTTGCTGCCTCTAATATTCCATGAAGTTCAAGTATACGGCCTTCAAGAAGAAGGTTTATCTCAGCTTGTGCTTTGTATTTTGACACAACGGCTTCCAATTCAGCTTCATGTTGATCTTTTGTTTCTTGTAAAAGCCGTTGCAGTTCTACGAGTTGCGCTTCTTTTCGTGCTTCTTTGTTCTCTAATTCAGTTAAACGTATCTTTAAAGCTTCTACAAGGGATATTCGTGATTCTAATTGCCGCCGTAAATCTATGCAAATATTAATATATTATTATTTTTAACAAATTCTCATAATTGTTTGTAAATAAATAATAAGATTCACTCACTAGTTAATTCCTCTGCATATGACTTTTGTATTTGTGTTACTTCTTGCTTTGTCATTGGTGAAAGACCAGCTGTACTTTCTTGTAATTTCGCTTGTGCCTAGATATATAAAAATAAATAATCAATATATCTCGTGCGAAAATATACAAATATAATTTAAAATAATACCTCTCCAAGTAGAAGAAATTTCTTCTGTACAGAATCGAGAGTGCGCTCTAGTTCTTTACTACGATTTGCAGCTTTTAAAGCTACTCTTAGTTGATGGCCTGCGTCGAATAGAGAAGCCTCTGTGGACTGAATTCGTTGTTCACAGTCTGCTACCTTTTTTTGCTCATTCTTCAATTTAACTTCAATAGATTCGAGACGTTCCTTTAATATCTGATTCTGTCGTTGTTCTTCTACACACTGTACACGTTGTTATAATCACGCGTTATTATATGAATTTCTATTAGTAATTAAGTCAGTAGAATTTATAAGTATTACCTTAGTTTGCCAGTGATGTAATGCATCTTTGTATTTGTCCTCAGCTTGGCAAGTTTCTTTCTTTTTACGCTCTAATTCAGTTTTTAAGCTCTCCACTTCTTTCTCCATTATTTTTAAACGATCAGTCTACATGATGACAATAAGAATTTCGTGTTTAACAACAGCAAGAATTAAAAAATGTTAAATAAATAATATCAACTGACCACAGCATAATTATGTTCTTCTAACGCACGAGAATCCCTCAGTTTTCCAAGAAGTCGTCGATTACGTTCAGCGTGAACTTCTCTACGGTGCCGTTCGAACTGCAATTGCATTTGCATAAGTTGTAGTAACCGAGTCGCACATTCGACATCGAAAGTATCTTCTTCTGTTATTTCATCTTCTCCACCATTCTCTTTTCTTTGTTTCTGCTTAATTCTGTTAGTTCCTTCGAAGAGAAATACTTAATTTAAATTTCTGTTGGTTCACAACAAGATTGTTACTGAGCTCTTGAATCAACTCATTTTGTATAAATAATTATTACCATGCGTGCAAGCTTCAACATAACGATCAAGCATTGCAGTTGGTGATAATCTAAATTCGGTATCTTGCAGAGAACGTTTTTGTAAATTGATTTGCGTCTTTTGCTCCAAAATTCCTAGTAACAAATCTTCGTATGGAAGTAAATCGAACGTTTGAGTTCCTGTATCTTCTAATTTTTTCCTCCTTATTTTTACCGAATCTGTTTTATCATTACTAATTTGTCTCTGAATTTTGATATCTGGGCAAGATTTGCTTTTTCGAATCTGTAAGTACATGTTTTTATCATGCTGAGGTTTCTTTCTCATAACAAATATTAAACAAACAAATCACATCATCAAAGATGTCTTACTTTGCAAAGAGAATTTAAGTTTAAATATTGTGTCGAAGCTTGACTTTGTGAATACAAACGTAGCTGATAAAGCTTTTGTGACAAATCTGCAAAAGCATTTTGCATTTTTTCATTATGATGTTCTTGTTGTTCGACATGTTTTGAATTGTCAAATTTTCCAATTTGAGAGCTTACAATTTCTAAAACCTGCACAATGCAACGTTGTAGAAACATGTGTACCAATATTCGTTAATACACAATATCTTTACATACAAAAGTATACAAAATACAGAACCTCTTGATCTTCTTGCCAAGAATCATTTTTTTCATTTTGATGCATATTCATTTCTAAAAATCTTCCATCTTCATCAACGTTGATGGATCTTTGTTGATTGATCGTTTGTCTATCTGCGATAAGTTTACTTAGCTTGTGCGGAATAAATCCATGTGCATTATTTGTATCTCCACATCCAATTACAGAACCAGATACAGATGGATTTAAAGGGATTGGTGTAGATGGTCGTGAATTTGGTCCTACTGTGCCATTACCAAATGCAGTAAGAGCACGTACTGCGCAAGAACCAGTAGGTATTTGCCTCGTTGACATTTTTCGTAGATCCTGTACATAGAATTTTAAACATTGTATCGATATATTTCCTTCATTCTTGGAAGCCTTTAGGTATACCTTAACAGGAGTTGTTTCCGGAGTGGCTTCGACTGCGGCTTCCGGTGGAGATGTACCGCTTTTATTATTGTTAGGTGTTGAAGGAGCAGATCGTTGTTCATGAGATGTAACTGGAAACTGAGGACTATGAGGTGGCACTGACATACTCGGTGACCAGAACGTATCATCTTCACCATTGCTGATCTCTGATGACGCTATTCCTTCACTGATATTTATTGGAGTACACACAGAAGAGTAATCTAAAAAATGTACTTAGTGGCATAACTATTTGTATATTTATAATTATACATATATATTTTAACAAAATTTGCAAACCTAAGAGTGGCGTAGAACGTGAGTTTGCAGTACGAAATACTTCTTCTCGATATTTATCCAATGTAAAACGATCGCATTCAGCCATAACATCATGATGCTCCATCTTTTTCCATCTAAAAAATAACAGATAAACGATAAACAATCTAAATTTGATCCTTTAAATTATTATTATTATTCACGACATAAACTGTACCTAGCAGCAGAGATCTCTGTGTCTTTAGATGCAGTAACAAGTAAAGGGTGCATACGCACTGAATCTAGCATTGGTCTAATTGTATGGATAAAAGTAGCCGGTTGATCTCGTTGTTGTTGTTTCAAATATGAAATGAAATTGCAAGGATACATGGCATATAATCTGTGAAACAAACTATACAGGCCCATCTACAAGAAATTCAAGAAATATCAATTAACTTTTCACATTTGCGCAAAAACAAATAGTGATACTTACTTGCAGATGTAATAAATATAAGTGATTTTTATCTATTGTCCCTGTTGCTGAAGTAAAATGCATAGGAGATGAAAACACGGACGACGATTGGTGATGATAATAATAAGAGACTAATCGACCAAATACTTCGAAAATTTCTGAGAGGTACGGCCCTAAAGCAGCAGGTAACATTGGTAATAACATCACTAAAAGTAGAAGTGCACTCATAAGAGACAACATATCCACCTCCATCTAAAAAAATAGAAATAATTTTAAAAAAGTTCATTGTTCATATGCAATGTGTTCTCTTGTTACTTTGCTAAAAACTGAACTTCACCTTTAGTAATTTAAGTAAATCCCGAAATAAAGTATGACTGGCAAGCTTGTATAACCAAGTTGGCTGACGACGGGCAATATGACCCAACAAAGTGAGGGTTTGAATTCTTTGGCTGCTACTCCCAGATTTGGAAAGGGCTTCAGACAAACGGTCTAAGAGATGCTTATCGTGTGGATCACGAATGCCGGCTAATACTTCAACAGCTCTCAGAGAATTTGTGGACAAATAATAATCAAAAAGACCATTAACCAGCCAATTGTCTTTTGCTGAAAAATTTAAGAGAATTTTCATTGGCTTGAAAAACAGGATCACTTCCAACGTTTTTACGTTCAAGTTCATGACAAGTTACTTACTGGATAAAAAAAATTCATGAAATATCTTTTTTATTTCTTCTACCTCTGCGAGTTTGTTGGATTCCAATAAGTTGAAGAGATCACCTATGCTTATTGAGCTGATGTTCATCTTGACGGCTGTTGGTGTTCTGTTATTGATAAATCAGACCCTATCTCGACCGTGATCTGATCATATAGTGGAAGTAGAAGTGGCTTTGTAAAACTGAATTTCATCCATCTGTCATTTGTTACGTAAAATAAGCTTCATTGGAAGCAAGGAGAATTTTGGAATACCTGTAACAGAAGTGGAACAATAGTGAGAAACTCTCATTCATTCGAATGCACGCAGAAGAAGCAAAGATCTTTTGATTTCACACAATCGTGAACTGTCAATTTCATATATAAATCGACATGTTAAATTCCAATGTTATAATCCTGAAAGTGTGAAATCAGCCTTTAACGACACGAATCCTTTGATCGCTGAGGGAAGAAGAGTTTTTTAGACGTAGAATATTCGTCTATCGTCAATCTATGTTTCATTCTGTGTGTGTAAAAAAAAAAAAAAGAATTAGTCGGTTCAGTCCTATAATATTCAGAAAAAGGTCATTCGCGAGTGGTGTCTGCAAGAAAGAAATATTTTTTATCAATATTATTTCGACTTTCGAATGGAACGTCGAATTCCGGTTTTTCTGGTTGTCGTATCGACGAAAATTATCGAGTCAACTTACCCGAAATTCATCGAGTACCTCAAGCAATTTTATGAGTTCTATGGCGACTGATACACCATCGCAGATATATCATAGACTGGTACGCATTGATATTGCTACAATGCGAACAGCGCTACGATCGCTCAACAATTCTGTCTGCGTTCCGAAAGCTGCTTGAACTATCACCGACAGCCTTCTCTTCGGTGTGTTTTATAACACACACTAGAATCTTTGCATAAATGCCCCCGTATATTACTATACAGGACCGATTACTTTCTTTTATTTTTAATTCGTTTTCATTCAATTCAGGCTCTCCGCACAATTTACGACAAATTAAACGCCAATCGAACAAACGTTTCAATCTATCGATACTTCATTTATTCGGAATCTTGCACATGCATTTCGCACGTCCGACGAATATGCGAATATAAGAAGAAAACTGACTGTCGGTAATTAGGAAAACTGTAAAAAAAAAAGGAAGAAATTACAAATTAGTCTTGTCAATTACTTTTTTTTTGTAAATAAAAATTTGATCGATTCACGGACGTTGGGATAATACAATAGCGCCGCATAACGGCGAAGAATAGTGGAATTAACCGCTATTGCCATCCTTGTCAGAGACGTGTATATCCGTTGTACACTATCGCTGCTGTTTTTCTTGCCGCTAGCGATGGGGGTTGGAAGTGTAGGTACGATGGTCGGTAAATTAACGATTCATCGTACTACAAAATTAACTATGTGATTTGTTATTATTAATATTTTATTTAACAAAAATTTTATTAACAAAAATTTTTAGTTATTAAAATTTATTAATTATTTAGTTATTAAAAAGTTATTTAGTTATTAAAAAGTTATTAAAATTTTATTAACAAAAATTATTTAATACTATTAACAATAAAATTTATAAACTTTTAACTTTTAAATCAACAATAAAATTCACTTTTTATACTTTATGATCTGATACTAGTTTTAATTATAATTCTAATTCTAATGTAATTCTGATTCTAATGTATTTCTGATTCTAATGTATTTCTTCTGTTCAACAACTCTTATATATATATATATATATATTCACGAACTTGTTTTATCAGACAACTACCTAACAAGTCTCCATAACAACATCGCTTTTCATTAATTTTCTAGTTTTAAAGCGCGACAAAGTTGGCGGCAAAAATTCATTCAAAATGAACTCTACGATATTGTCGGGAAACAGATGTCGCTGGTGTAGCTGTCGCTACAGAAGTGTTGTGGTGCTGCCATCTGTCGGATTTATTTAGTACCACCTTGCGAACAAGCAAAGTACTACTACACTTATTGGATTCTGCATTTTTATTTTTCTGATTCTAGGCTCACAAGATTTATTGTAATTGGAAAAATTACAACGCATAATTGTGAAAAGTATGACTGAGTGAAAATTGGCAAGTTAAGGCGAAACATTAGGAAAGTGCATCCATTTTCCCGTCTAGGTTATGTGTCTATTCTATGCCCGATGCCTTTTCACTGGCATCGTTACACGGCAGTGGCAAACTGTGTTATATAGAAAATATGGCGTAAAGTGAACGTCGCACATGTCTCTCAGTGATATTGGTAAGGGATCAAGTGTCGCATCGGGAATTTCTATATCCGACGTCCGACAGAGAAGTACATCGACTCGCCCGTCACGTGATTGAAACAGATCTGAGAATGACTAACACAGAATTCGAAACACAAGTCGTTCAGGTACAAGCCGCTTTGATAGTTTCAGATTGAAATAGGAACAGAGAAGTATTTGGCCGGCCATTTCACGAGACGTTCTTGTTACGTTTGTTCCCGTTAGTACCAGATCACCACGAACTGGCCATCAATTGAATGTTTCCGTTTCCATTAGGCCGTCCGATATCGTCCCGAGTGGTGGGCGAACAACAGTCCCTCGTTACAGTTGTCGTCGAAATGGGAAAAAAGGCCGTTCTAACTCAGCTCCACTGGCACGAGAGAGCGCATTCCGATCTCCTGAGTTATTGCGCGCCTGATTCCTCGCTCGTCCAGTCGCCTTCATCGCGTAAACACGTCCGTCCACGATCACGCTACGCAGTCCGCTTTTCGCCTGTTGGTCGTTTGATCGTCGCAACGCGAACGCGCAACCGGTAGAAAAATTGTGTAAAATTAAAAAAAAAAAAAAAAAAAAAAAAAAAAAAAAAANCTTTTCGTGGATTCTCCGTTTTGTGAATTGTTTACAATATATGTGTTATTTCAATCGAGCGGGGGGAAAAAAAAAGTTCTGTTACGCGACAACTAAAAACCAAATTGCTCGTGCGAAATTAATCTGCGAAACGGGTTAAGGTTGGAACGGTTAAGTTCGATTCCTTGTTCGTACGAAAACCGTGGTTCTTTTTTTTGCGTACGAAAAGAATGAAAACGGTCGTTTTGCTTGTGTTTAAAAGTAATGTAAAAAGATGTTGACTTTTATCGCTACTTTCAGCGGCTGTAATAATACTTCGAATAACTTGATGAAGTTATTGATGAAATGTAATTTAATACGTAATAATTTAATACTACATGCATATTTGTGTGTACGCGCGCGTGTATACATGATATAAATATGTGTATGCATGTGTTACATATTACATATATACATACATACATACATATATGTATACATATATATACATACATATATGTATATATCATGTGATATTTTAAACATATTTATTACATATATATATATATACATACATACATATATATATATACATACATATATGTATATATCATGTGATATTTTAAACATATTTATTACATATATATACATACATACATACATATATATATATACATACACATATGTATATATCATGTGATATTTTAAACATATTTATTACATATATATACATACATACATACATATATATATACATACATATATGTATATATCATGTGATATTTTAAACATATTTATTACATATATATATATATATATATGTAACTTGATATAACAAGTTACAAGTTGAAAATGTTAGTTTTAAAAGTTTTCCAAAATGTTGCATTCAAAGGAACATATTAATTGTAATTTTATGTTATTTTTGTGATTTTTTTAGATTAAAACAATAAAGAGGTATATGTGGGCTGTACTCTAACGTATACATATTACCAGTAAGTATTAAAAGTACTAGAACTTGTTTAACGAAAGATTATAATATATATATACACTATATTTGTGAAATATTATTTGATATGCAGCGAAGTAATATTTGTTTTTTTTTAACTCTTTATCAAGCATAGTTTTTTTCTAAGTTAGTACGACTTACTTTCATTTATTTGGCAGTCATATGAAACTGGGAAAAAAGAAAAAAAAAGAAAGAGAAGTTAGTAGAATAAGGAAGTAGGAGTGACAAAGAAAGAGGGAAAGAAGGAGGAATACTGATGTCGGAGAAGAGAGCCATTTTCCAAGTCTTCGTTTAGACATTCTAAATATAACTGGAGGCTCTATAGGCTTTCCTTACTGTGTCATACTGAGCAGAGTAGTATCTCAATGCATTGCGTAGATCTTGCTCATTTTCTACCTTTAGTATGGCATAATGCCAATTTTATTTGTCTGAAAATTACTGATCCTATTTGTAACATTATCTTTAAATATTATGCTTGGTAATTGAAAGTAATTATTCTTTTATTTTTCATTTATGATAATACTTATTTAGTATTTTTTTATTGATTAATAATTGGTGTTATATATTAAAAATACCTTTGAACATGTTCTAATTAATATGTATTTGTTTAAAAATAACATATTCCTTTTAAAGAACCAAATAGTGATTGATGCTGTATAAGTTGAAATGACTGAATTACATAATTTCTTTAGAATGTATACAGAATACTATATTGCACTTTCATTAATATTTAGTATACGTTCTTTTTAAACGGAAATTTTATTAAAATGTTATATATTCTGTTTAATTTTCTTACAGATCATGGTTTGTAGAGCAGGTCAAATATGTTTTATTCAATGCAATTTATCTGGAGTTAAAAATAAGATCTTTACTGCTGACAGACTTGTGCTTCATGAATCTACCCGTGGTGAGGATCTTTATGTTCAAATTGAAGAGCTTTGTCAAATACAACCAGACAGTTTTAAGTTGTATTTATTATTAGGCAGAAAATTGGTTAGTAATTACATACCTTCTTGTCCTATTGTTAATGCAATCATTCATCAATAGTTTACTGTTCTGTTCACGTAAAAGTTAAAGTTGTTTTATTATTAGATCGATTTATCTGAAGTGAAAGATAAAACAATGTCAGAAATTGGTGTGGATTTTTCTTTCGATCGAGAATCATCAACTGAACATAAGCATACACTTTTAGTTATGGATCCAACAGATATTTTGCAGAAGCAATGGCGCCGTCAGACTGCATATAATCCTCCACCACCATCTCCTAATCATTCATCAGTATGGGGTGAAGATAATAATGTTGATTTTAAAAGTCTTATTAAGTCTGAAACATGTAAGTAATATTTACTTTATGTTAAAAATGATAAAATACGTATTATTATTAAATATTTATATTATTTTTTTAAGGCTATGTTGGTTTAGTCAATCAAGCAATGACATGTTACTTAAATAGTTTATTACAAGCATTATATATGACTCCTGAATTTCGAAATGCATTGTATAATTGGGAATATGTAGAAGGATCAGAAAAAGATGAAGCTAATAGTATCCCATATCAATTACAGAAGTTATTTTTAAATTTACAAGTATAAATACTATTCTATATGATTAATGACTGTATGATTGTGTAAAAATATTTAATAAAAAAATAAATATTTGTATTTATAGACATCGACAAAATCGGCAGTAGAAACAACAGCACTAACAAAAAGTTTTGGTTGGGATTCTACAGAAGCCTGGCAACAACATGATATTCAAGAACTTTGTAGAGTTATGTTCGATGCATTAGAACAAAAGTTTAAAAATACAAAACAAGCTGATTTGATAAATAGACTTTATGAAGGTATATATATCTAAAATATTTAAATACATTAAAAAAGAGAAATACATTCTAATTTAATTTTCATATTGTTAGGAAAGATGATTGATTATGTTAAATGTCTTGAGTGTAGTACTGAAAAATCTAGGGAAGATACTTTTCTTGATATACCATTACCAGTAAGACCTTTTGGAAGTAACGTGGCATATACAAGCGTGGTAAGTTTGTACAAGATATTTGTAAAAGTTGATGCCAAACTTTAGAAACATATAGTGCTCATCAAAAGATGCAGAAAAAAGTCTCAATAAATATGATTTTTGAACTTAAATTTATCAGGACTTCTTTTGATGAGTACTATTATACACTCCTGAAGTTTGATATCAATTTTTATAATTACTCTATATAATTTTATATTTTAATATTTGAATTAAATTTATATAAATATATATTCATAATAATAGGAAGAAGCTTTAAGAGCATTTGTCCAACATGAAATTTTGGAAGGAAGTAATCAATATCATTGCGAAAAATGTAATAAAAAATGCGATGCTCATAAAGGATTAAAGTTCACAAAATTTCCCTATCTTTTGACGCTTCATCTTAAACGATTCGATTTTGATTTCAAAACCTTTCACAGAATTAAACTTAATGATAAGTGAGTGTATTGTAAATTGTCATTGTTTACAGTTCTTTACTGGTCTTATACTTTCATACTAAACTTTTAATTTTAGGGTTACTTTTCCAGATATGTTAAATTTAAATTCTTTTATTGCTTCTATGCCAAATCAAGAATCTCCAAGTATTGATGAAAATATTGGTTTAGCAAAATGCGACGATAATTCTATAACAGATAGTGGTACATTAGATGATGATTGTCCTCCGTGTGAAAACAGTCTTCCTAACAGTAATCATTCGACAAATCACGATCAGGATGATGATGAAGGTGTATTGATGTCACACATTATGTGCATGTTATGATTAACATCTATTTAAGTAATTTATTTTTAAGCATAGATTATTTTTAGGCATAGATATGAGTAATGGACCTTCCACATCGAATTGCACTGTGCATAATCATGAAAATGAAAAAGATCGTAGCAATAATGTAAAAGGACCTTACAATTATGAGTTGTTCTCAATTATGATTCATAGCGGCAGTGCTAGCGGTGGTCATTATTATGCTTATATAAAAGATTTTAGAACGAATGAATGGTTCTGTTTTAATGATCAGAATGTAACCCAGGTATTTGAGAGTTTATTTTGTTATATAATGCTTTTAAAAGAAGCATAATATTTATACATATAGTTATATTACAGATAACTCACGATGATATTCAGAAAACGTATGGTGGTGGTTCAACTAGGTCATATTTTAGTGGAGCTTATAGCAGTACTAATGCGTACATGCTTATGTATAGACAAATTGATTCCACTCATAATACTTTGCCCATACAAGTGCAAAATTTTCCGGAACATATACAGGTAAGGAAAAGTAAGTATGCAAAATATAATTCATATCGTGCTTTTCTAATATTCTATAAACTATTCCACTTTAGGAATTGTTGAAAAAAATGAAGGAGAATGAAGACAATGATAGAAAGAGTCGTGAAAGAGATTTGGCCAGAGTAAAAGTATATTGTCAGCATCCTAATGAAGATAAAAAATTACATTGTAGACTTTCCTTCTCGCCTAATGCCACTTGGGCTGAAACGACGAAGTATGTTTATGAAAACTTTTGCTTAGAAAGAATGGTGAGCTTAAATCAATGTCGTTTAGTTGCTTACGACCACAACAATGACTTAATTATGACTAGTTATGAAGATAGAGAACACGAAACATTTACAAATATTTGGGGTAATCGAGTGACTCGCTATAGTTTATTATTAGAAATACGTGATAAAGATCAAAAATTCGAGCCACATATACGAGGTGGTATGTATTTAATTCTACGTATGTACGTGCTATCAATAAGTTGAAACATAATATTTTCTTGTTAGTAGGTATTGTAACTAAAGTGTACGTCGTCGATGTAGCTAGAAAGAAGCTTATTGAAGGGCCACAAACTGTACGAGGTTCGTTTACACAAACAGTAAAAGAATATAAGCAAGTAGTAGGAACAATGTTTAATATGGATCCGGATGATATGAAGATAGTTATACGAAAACACGGAACAGATGCGATACTTGTACAGAATGACGATGCTATATTAGCGGTCGCAGACTTTTATAACTTGATTAAAGTTTTCGTATGTACTTCGTATGATTCCGAGTGTAATAAATCCTACTTCGAAACAACAATATCTAGCATTGCTGAACAGTTAGAAAACATTATAACACTACGTATAAAGTTACCTCCTAATCCAAGCAAAGGTAAGCAATAATCATAATTTGCTAAAATTAATATGATATTTACTAAAATTATAATTGCACTGTTAATGATGTTACGTTTTTTTTTCCAAATACAGAAATGCTGGAAGAATTAAATATCCCAATGTTAGAAGAAGTAAACAAAGATAAAGAAAAACCTGTGACTGACAGCCCATCCAAAGCGAGCATTACTGAAACACATCGAGATAATGGTACAAAATGTAACGAGGCTTCAAAGAGCGGAAAATTTTTTGTTGAAGATGCTCCAATAAAAAATGCAAGTCCACAGTTGGGAGAAGGCGAAGAGTGGCATACCCCTGAACAAAGTAACAGCGAAGACAGTAGTCTCAGCGATAGTGACAAAACTTTAGTTGGAGATGCTCCAGGAGACGAAGATTTTCAATTACCATATCTTTCATCGAGTACAAGTAATCGAGCCATTAAAATGTTAAATCAGGTTAGACTCGAAAACTGGGACAATATTATCGACGATTCAGAGTATTATTTTAAAGCCACTCCATCTACGAATAATAATGAGAAATGTATGTATCCTAAATTTGTTTTATGAAATATTCGAAATAGCAAAGATATTTAATGATGATTACTTTGGTCATAGTTTTGAAAGTATTAGTGGATAAAAGAATGATATTCAATACTTTGAAGAAAAACTTAGAGCCGTACGTTGGTGTACCCGCAGAGTATTTTAAAATTTGTCGTTACTTTGATGAATGTAGTGAATCAGACTGTAGCTGTTTACTTAGTCAACTTGTTTCTTATGAAGATGGAGAAAAACTTTGGATAGAAATAGGACGGGCTTTACGTAATGGTGAATTTACAATAAAATTACATCAATTTTCTCTTGACTCAGCCGAGGTATGAATGCATAAATTATTAAGATATTCTTATAAACATTTTTTCTCTTTAGTAATAAATAATGCTTCTATTTTATATTTTTTATAGGGCAAATTTTTGTTCGAATGGATCGTTTCGGAAGATATGACTGTCGGACAGGCGAAGAAAGAAATTCTTGCAGAAATGAAAAGAAGATATAACATAGAAATACCGTACGAACGATGTCGATTAAGGGAAAAGTTTTTCTTGTCACCTGCAAAAGTACTTTTAGATCATCAAAAGTTTAAAGATTTCCAATATTATTCGCAATTTGAAATGATTGTACAAGAGTTACCTGATAAGGATCCAGTTACCAACAGTAATCAAGTCATTATATTTGTTCGACGTTGGACAAATCTTATTTCAAAAATTCATCTTGGACCACCTCAAGAAATCGTATTAGATGAGACAACTATAGAAGAAATGATGAAAAAGGTAAGTGAATTGGTTGACTGCTGTACGTTTCTTATAAAAAACTAAATTGACAATTTCAATTTAGTTGTCTTTAATATCGGATATACCTGAAAAATATATAAATATTATAAGAGGAAAAGGTTCAGTACATATGCCTACTATACGAATTGAGAATGATCAAGACTGGATTGGATTAACAGCTGGAGCGGAATTTAATCCTGAGGATGGTTCTCTGTTCTTATATAGGTACGTATTAAATAATTATTACACAGATATATATTAAAAGATATCATAATGAGTTGTAAAAATTAAACATAAATTGATTTGTTAAATTTATGTTTAACAGAGATAGCAGGGAAACTTCACAACCATCGTCCCAAGAAGAGTACAATGATATCGCAATTCGAGAAGTATCTTTTTTACCACTTTCCTCTGCGTCTCGTTACAATGCACGTAAAGAGAAAGCGCTTAGAATATATTTGGATGGTGAATGATCCTCTATTAAACATAAGTATTCTGAAAAACAATTGTCAAATAGGCATGTGTGGGAACATGAAACGTTTGCGTACAAAGTGATTACATCGTGTCAGGTATTTGTGGAATCGAATACTCAACAATTACAAAATATTCTGTGCTTCAGTAAGTCTTCAATATTTCAAAGCTTCCGTATCTTTAAAGCCTTTTTGTTCTTGAAACCATTCGGATTCGTAAAATTGCTCGAATTTGTGAAATATTACACGTTACCGAGAGATTTTAGACCTCGATTATCTCGTTTCATTTCGATGTGTTTCGAGACTGTAAAGATCATAAAACTCCCAATAACATATGGATTACTGAGTTATAGAATCTCATTCAAGAGCACAAATACTGGTGAAAATAATGAAAGTGCTAAATAAGAATTAAATTATAAAAGAGAAGAAGGGAAAGAAATTGAATTGATTGGTGATAATCCGAATTTAAACTATGGACTTCTTACGATACGTGTATATGTAACTGTACGTGTATATATATTTAGAGTTCCTGCAGCTACATTATTTTCATAAATTCCTTGATATATTTTTTAACCCTAAGAATTTTGATATTTTCACATGTCTCTGTATCAAAACGTTTTAGTAAATCGTCTTATTTAAAATATTAAAGAATTTTAATGTCGAAATGCAGCACAGAGTATATTCATTGTTGATTAAAACAAAAAGGGAAAAAAAAGAGAGAAGAGAAAAAAACATTTATCTGACACAACAATAATTAACCCTTTTAATGCCAGTATAGATTAATTTGCATTCTTATAATATAATATAATACGTAATATAAGTCTTGAGTTCAATAATTGATAGTAGTAGCGTCTGGATTTATTTGGAAATTACTACTTAAAAGCTTGTTATAATTTCGAATATATTAAATATGTATTTTACCAAGCTTATTGATAATTTTACATTTTGTATTATATAATTTTACATTTTGCAATACTTGTTCACATATAAAGTTGGCGTCATTACTATCAAGTTAAAAAAAATATATATTTATCGATATGAACATAAAGATTCGTTATGACCAGGCATGTATCCTATACAGTCTGTTTTAATTTATTTAATTATCTATGTTTATCATTCACTACATATTATAAATATATGAAAATTTGTGCCACTAGAAAACAGAAACCAAAAAGTACATTTAGCCATTTTTTGGCATTGCTGCCATTTCCTACAAATCAAGTTTTCAATGAAAATAAGAGATTCTTGGAAAGAAGTCCACTAAATTTACATTTTGTAGATCAATGCTTGTAAATAATAAACTTATAAATTAAATATTGATATCTTTCTTCATATCAATATCATCGTAATATAAACAGAAATATATATATATATGTGTGTGTGTGTATGTGTGTGTGTGTATAAATGTATGTAAATATAAATATATATATATATATTTATATTTATATATATTATATATATTTATATATATATACACACATATACATACATGTAAAAATATTTTGTATTTAAATGTACGATAATGCAATGCATGCACATAGCATCATCATCCTCTTTGCATTTATCATCAGTTTTGACTCGGAATTCTTTGTTTTGCTAATTCCACGCTGTTAGAAAATTTTTGGTGCTGAAAGGGTTAAATACGAAGTTGTTGTTAATCCCTATCACTATTAGAACGTTTTGATAGACTGTCCAAGACTTACCTATATTATTTTTTTGCAATTGTTTCATCACTCGAGATGAGTGCATTGAATTAATTAATCAACAATCGATAGAGATATTGAAAATTCATTAAATGAAGAAAAAAAAGGGAGAAATTTATAAGACATAATATATATGTACGTTAGCTTTTGAGATACTGATATCGATTGTTGCATAACAATTCAACAATGCTCTCACAAATTTTCAATATATAGTTGTAATTTATATTTATGGTATATTTGTTACGTGAAAGCCTAGTTCAAATCGTTCGTGTACGATTATGCGATGACTTGTTATAAAACATGACAATCTAGATGTTTATAGAATAAAGAAAAACTGTAAAAATCATGTTGATGCATATCATTAATGATAACTTAAGAAATGACGTGATTCTTCATTGATTATATTTTGATTTATTAAATTCATCAAAGTTCGTCATTTTATTACCAAAATTGCGTGAGTGATCTAATTGCGTGTAACAATATTTAGAGAAAAATGGAAAGAAATGATGAAATTTATCTTTCCCAATGTTTTATCACGAACACGAATCTAAAACGTTTAATTAATTAACTTGAAAAATTATTCACAGTAGTTTCGTAGTTTCTTGTTTAATAATTGATTGCTTTGGTTTCTCTTTATATTATCTTGCATCTTGTTTGTAATTTGTAATTTAAACGAACTAGGCTTCAATACTGTTTAATGATTGTTTTTGTAATTACCAAATGTTGGAACAATGTCTTTTGTGCATAATAGTGGGTATGCGCGAATAATAAATTTCAAAATTCATAAAGTTTTTAAGAAATTTAAGAAAAAAAGAGAAAAGAATACTTACACTCTATTTAAATTAATATTTTTTATATTTATTTCTACTAACTTAAACGAATAGTTCATAAGATTGCAAATACTCCATAATATTTCAACTGGAGTTTTCTTTTCATTTGAAAATCGAAAGTTGTTAATTGCTACTTTTAAAACTCAATCGAAAAATATCATCTTCGTCATTGTAAGATCTTCTCAGTACTTCTGTACAAAGTGTTTAACATTTCACTAATTTTCTTTCGATATTTGCCTGTACCTACTACTATCTTAGCATAAGTATTAGTAAAAGTATTT
>NIPQ01090403.1:0-11872 GCA_002806875.1 Lepidotrigona ventralis hoosana
GGTGTCCATGATACTTTTAGCGTTGGCGTGAACGCCTATCGTTTTAAGCCTGCGACATAATGAAACTGGCATTGAGAAAACGGTAACAGACACGTCATTATTCGGATAAACAGAAAGTAACATGCGACATTCTTCTCCTTTTTCATCCATGTTTTGAAACTCATTTATATATTATTATATACAAATATATTAATTTGTATTTTACCTTATATTTTGCCTGTAGCAGATATTTAAACAATTTCTGAATTATTGGATAATTCTTCTCCTTTTTCATCCATGTTTTGAAACTCATTTATATATTATTATATACAAATATATTAATTTGTATTTTACCTTATATTTTGCCTGTAGCAGATATTTAAACAATTTCTGAATTATTGGATCATTACAATTATCCTAATCGTTCAACTTATATGTTAAAATTTTCATATATCACGTTATCTTCCCAACTGATAGAAATCTTTCCATCAGATCATCTTCTAATTATTTCAAGCGACTCACTTCCCTTGTTAAATCCAGGAAACTCTAAAATAAGAAAGAAAAAAAAAACGAAGTTTAGCAATCGTCTTATTGAGTTTACGATAATTATACAAGCGGTAGCATAGTGTGACAGTGAAAGTGTTTCTCCTTGAAGTTTCTAGCCGAATCGNAAAAATTTTTTTTTTTTTTTTTTTACGTGGAGGAAATCTTCATAAGACACCTGAGTCTACCCCAGGTAGCGTCAGGGACTTAAGAGCTCTTTTTTCTTTTTTTTTACCCGAACAGAGGCTCGAAAACCGTGGACCCTCAGATTGAGAGTCTGATGCTCTATCAACTGAGCTATCCCCACCTCTAAGTTATCACAAACTACGTTAAATTAGAATAACTTAATTTTATGCGCATGTTATATAATAATATCTCGGTGAGAAATTCGAGATGTAAGCGTAAATTTATACATTTCTTAATTTAATTCTTTTGTAGATTTCCCCGGCATGTGCTTCGCTTCAACAAGATGCGCCACAATCGAACCAACGAAATCCTGGGACCTGACGCCATTCTGCGGTCGTTCCACTTGTGTGCCAGCCGATGATAATTCCGGGCGTCTTTTTGAACTTGTCGAGGACTGTGGACCGCTGCCGAAAGCTAATCCGAAATGCAAACTGTCGGATAAAACTAACAAGACCGCCCCGTTCCCGGACTGTTGTCCCATCTTCGAATGCGAAGGAGGAGCAAAACTCGAATATCCGGAAATTCCAACTTTGCCACCGCCTACGGAAATCGTAGAAACCGAGAAAACCCCGGAAGAGGCGCCAACAAAGGCTTGAATTCTAAAACGAAAGGGAGATATTTAAAAAAAAAAAAAAGAAAAAAAGAAAAAAAAAAAAAAAANCCTTTGCGAGCTAGATTAAACGGTCGATTAAAAATCGTAGATCCGTTTATAGTAGGAACAATGATTTCAATAGCTGAAACAGATAAAAGTAAAGCATTCGTCTAAAAGAAAAACAACAATGCTTTTACACGGAACAAAAAAGAATATTACTTTGAACGTCGCACATCGACACCTGCCGTTTCATCACAAAATGGCCGTACACTGCAACATCCTGTTATTTTTCAACACAACCTCAACTTAATGGAAAAACGAAAATTACGTTGTATAATAATTCAGGACTTGTTCGAGCTTGCTACAAAATTGCATAAAATCGCATAAATGAATTATACGTATATATCTGAGTAATATCTATACGAAAATATTAAGTCTCTTCAGTCTCCTAGTCCCGGAAACCGAGATTTAGATGCTCCTACACCCGTTTTGTTATTCCATTTTGCAAACAGTAATCTTCACATAGAAAATTAATTCTTTTTTTTCTGTCTCTCTTCCTCCAAAAGTAGAAAGTTCTGCGTATGTAATGTAAAGACACGTGTGACTGTAATTATATGTGATTAAATTAATATATATTTAATTCAATTCTATATGTATGCTCTACCCTGCACTTTTATACTATTCCAGCAGCGTATAAATACATTGATTGTTCAAAAACGGAAGTGCTTTACCGAGTGCTATTAAAAATCTTTATTTATCACGAAGTTATATATTCGAATTTCAATCGAAGGAACATTAAAAATAAAATTAAAGTTACATACGATAAATTTACTACATTTACATTAAAAGCGAAGAAGTAAAAATCTTTAAATATCAAAGAATCTAAAAATTCTGTCTTGGAGCACAATCGCTTGGAGCGGATCCGATGCATAGATATAAATTGGAAAGTTGGGCAGTAGTTATTTATTTTTAATATCTTGTAGCCGTAATATAAGAATCAGTTAGTTAATTAAAAAGCACGTCGCAAGAAATCATCATTTTATTATATCATCTTTGATGTTGGTACTATGGAAGATTTCATTTTATTGTTATTACATGTTGGCAGCCTGGAAAAATTGTTCCAGCAAAATTCGCTGTTTAACCAAATTTAATGGACGTCAGTACGAACGTGAACTGATCAGAGTGAACGTGAATATTTGGAAGGTTGTGTGTGTTACGTATAAAATTTTTCTAATAGCTTACAACGAAAATGAGTGAGCTCGTATGGGGAATAAAAAATGGTGATTTGGAGCAAGTGCGGGATATCGTTGAGAACAAGGCAAATATACGAAACATCAAATCGTCTTTTTCTTCTGTTGCTTCTTTAATTGCCGCTAATCGGAAACGTCATATATAAAGAAAATATTGCTTTTGGAATTTGGTATTAAATTCATAGAATTGTATGTAGCTCGAAATATTAAACATACAAACATATTCTTATCGACTGATTGTAAAAATCATTTATTTCTTTTTCACATTCATATTTTGTCTTCTAGAAATGATACACATAATAAATTGTCTGAATACATTTCTATTTGTAGAATATTGATGTTAATCAAATGATTGACGGAAGGACACCCCTGCATTATGCAGCTGATTATGGCCAAAGTGAAGTAGTTAGATACCTTTTGGAAAAGGGTGCAAATGCAAATGTAAATATATTATAAATATTAAACAATATGACAGGCTCACAAACATAAAAGTACTAAAAAAAAATTTACCTTTTTTTTTTATTATGCATTATATATGATAATCTATGTTGGTTGTACTTACTTTTTGATGTAAGAAATGAACTAGAGAAATCATAAAAATTTATTCACTTACAGGCTACGGATAAACATGGAATAACAACATTATTAGCAGCAATTTGGGAAGGGCATACAAATTGCGTAAAATTACTGCTAGAAAAAGGAGCTAAACCAGATGGATTAACACCAGACGGAACAAGTTATTTAGATGCTGCTGAAAAAGATGAGATCAAACAATTGCTTAAATTTCACTAGCACAAAGCCAAACAAATCATGAAGCAATAATTTTGTTATTTTAGTATTTTAATGTTCCTCATAGAAGTATCACTATTGCTTTGTCTTAATTTTTTGCATATGACTAGGCTATCGTATTTATACACTTTAAATTAAAAAAAAAAGATATAGGTACACAAATGTAGTTTTATAATAATATATTGCACATCTGGAGCATATAATCATGAACTCATATTCTTTTATATGGTTACTCTTAGAGATTTGAACTACATATAGTTTCAGCTTTAAAATAGTATATCATACGGATTATTTTGCAAACTAACAATAGAAATAAATTTATTTTTAAAGTATGTAACATTATATAGTAAAAGATATTTTGATACATTTGTAAGAAATAGCATCATGTTTTAAATATTTGTTATTAATTTACAAATGTTATAAATTTTTTTTATACATTTTTTTACAACTACCTATTAAAACAGCTTTATGTGATGAGAGGTTATAATATATATTGAAATGAATGCTTGAATTGAGATATACTACATAATTTAATTCAGTTTTGAGATTAATATATATAAATTATAGAAGAGAAAATTGAAAAGCTATCTTTATGGTACTAACTATCTAACATGTCTTAAGAAGTTTTAAAGGTGTATAATAATCAAAAATAATAAGCCAGTGCATCATTGTTATGTATATCGTTGTATTTTATTAAACCTACATTTATCATTTATTTATTGCTCATTATCACTTACAGTATATTAACAGAAAAAAAGATAATAACACACGCATGTTATTATTAAAAGACTTCTTATATAGCAAAATTTACTTATCAAATGTCAATTAAAAATATAGATTGTTATAACATAGGCAGTTATAAATATATATTTTTGCTAAAATCTTATTTTCTTCATACTTATATAAAGTGCATTATAGTAACATTTTAGGTCAAAGTACTATATTTGTAAAATACAGTACAGATTGATTTTTAGATTTTCTAAGTCTACTTTATTTTGTAAAGTAACTTGTAATATTTCAATAAATATAATAAATACAAAATTTAAAAATCATTAAATCAGGTTAAAGATAACTTTTAATAATAAGAAAAGTATTTTATTGCATACATTTTATATATAATTTGTAATTATAATCTATATATTATATATTATGAAAAAAAATCAAGTCACGTTTATTAATAAAATTTTATTAATCGTGTTGTCTTATCTTACATATTATAAAAGTCGACCTCTACAATTAGACGCACCACATTTACATATGATAACTTTACCAGGTATACTTCCAACATCGTAACTGTAATTCCACGTTAATTCCTGGCCTGCTCTTATGTAATTTAAAGCAAAAAATGCTACCCATGGAAATCTTACATCGTGCGTGTCTACAAATACATTTTGCACAAAAACATTTGGATCACACGAATGCTGGAAAATTATATTAAAAATTAATAAAAATACCAAATCCCTTTTTTGAAGCGTTTCGGCTATTTAAAGGGTTTCAATTAAAATTTATCTTACATTCAAGTAACGTCCGATATTTCCAGTTGTCTTAGCATCCATTATATAAACAGCTTCGTCTTCTCCAAAGAAATCTCTTACCGATTTAAATTTTGGTCTTTCTATTTGCGTTGGTTCCACTGTTGGATCAAACCTACTTGGTTCACGTCTACCACTTCTATTTTCTTCTTCATCACTTATAGTAATTGCATCTGGATCATTTGAACGGTTTTCGTTAGTGGAAGACTTCATAATGTTTTCTGTAGTCTTAGTTGCACTTCCATCTTCGCTATTTTCTTCAGACCCATCTTGATTGACATCATCTCGTTTTCGTTTTCTTAATCTCTTTCTACGTCATTATGTTTATTTATTTACAATACAGACTATATCGATTATTCGTAATTAATGTTTTTTACTTACCTAATAGAAGAATGTTCCGTAGAATCTACATTGAAATTCACGTATTTGCTAATATTGAAGTCTTCGTCCGAATCATTTGCATTTGTTTTTGAATTATCCTCATCATCACTTGTCACAGATTTCTTTTTATCTTCTGGAGTAGATAATGGCATTTCTGGTTCGAGAACATCACTTTCGTATCCTTCTTTAATACTTTCTACCACTTCTACGTAATCCAATTCTGCTAAATATTCATCTCCATAATTTTTACCACCTTCATTAGCTCCCTGGAAATAAGGAATAAAGTAATCAGTACCAGTAAAATAATTTATTAACTATTTATGCTAAATCTTATTACAAGTTTTTACCTGTTCTGTAAGTAATCTACCAGCATATATACAAATAAAAGATCCAAGAGGAATGTCGTTTAAACATCGTATACCCCAGCCCCGAGGAGCTGTTTTGAATACTTGTAATTTTAACGTTAATGGATGTTGCACTACTCTATTCAAACAAGTTTTTACAGCGCATTTACATCCAGAATTACATTCATAAATTCCAGTAGTAACAGGCTCCGGTAAACGTTTATATACATAACCGACAGATGTATTTGGCACTCTTCCTCCAAGAGTAGCACCTTGTATTGTTAATTGCCAACATTGACATTTTGTTTTATCCTGTAAAGTAATTTAGTTAAATATTTTATAATCTAAATTGTTATAAAAAAAAAAAAAAGTATATACTTGGCAATCGTCTTCACAATCACAGCTACACAAGAAATTTGGATCTAAATTAAGATTAACTCCTTCTGTTGGTTCTCTTTGAGTGCTATATCTAATGGTATCTGGTTGAGTATGGTCTAATTCATTAACACACGGTATCGGTACATTTTCTACACCATAACTGAGATCCTTGAAATTAAAAAAAGAATAATTGTTGAATTATAGAATTTTAATTGTATTAATATTAATTATAATGTTATAATGTTGAGATTTCATTTACCTTTATGTTAATAAAGCATTTGTCCAAAACAAATTCTGCTAGACAATGCACCCAGTAATCAAAGTCAAATAGATCAACTGACATCGGACTACCTGTTTTGCGAAGATACTGATGTAATTCTTCCATATTTCGTAACCTAACACCACACGGAGCTTGATACAATGTAATTTTTTTGCCTTTTGGATATTTGCAAAGTTGTCTATTCCAACCACAGAGTAATGGTATTGAAAGAGGTGAATAACCTCGTAAGTCATCAGGTGTAAAGGATATTCCTTCGACACATTGAGGGCCGCAATTATGTGGAACAAATTTCTTTGTTTGAATCTTGTTCTGTGTTTGATAGTACTAAAATAAAGCAAATGTTTGACAGTACTAAAATAAAGTACTAATAACACATATTTCTGAATTTTATATCTTGCTTTGAATTTTCTTATGGAAATTATAATTACTTTATTCGATACACTTACAACTATACTGTGAGAGGGTTTTGTCTCTGTCGTAGGATTATAGAGACTTGAGTCCACAATATTTTGTTTTTTACTGGTACTTTTTCTGGCAACAGCACGTGATTGTTGCGGTACATTTGATAATGCATTTGTACTTTCATTTGCTATATTCTGTTCTTTTTCTAATTGAGAAAGTCTTTCTTCCTCAGACTCTAGATTACACGTATATTCCACATAAGGTAAATTGTTTTTCTGTAATATTAGCAAGTTTTACATTACAAGATAATTATATTCTACACATGAAAAGTAGAACGAGTGAAATACTTCGCATACGTTAGAGATAGCAGGCAGTCGATGTCGACTAGGTGTATTGACGGATGCATGATGTCCTTGTTGTCTGGCATTAGCTTTTAAAAGTTCAAGATATAAAGGTCCTAATCTAGCAGAACCTCTATAGATCCATTCTGTTCTTCCATCAGCATCAAAATGCATTTGTACCAAACTTGCATCAACTTGAACTACTCTTGCAATCCACCATTTACCATTCCATTCCGTTTTTACTACTTGACCTGTTTGTAGTTTCACCATTGGTCTTTCAGGGTATGTTTCAATATATTTTTTGACAAAATCACGAGATTCATTAGGTATGTCTTCCCAAACTTTATTAGAAAATTCGGCAACTAAATAAATATCTTTGTGCTCAACATATTGGGCATATCCATCGTCAAAGAATATTAAATACCTAAAAAAATAATAGATTTATCATTACTCTATTCACTTATTATTTATATATTTAAAATATCATCTATCTATAAGTATACCTATACTTATTTGTGGCTTTTGGCTGTTCAGCTATAACTCCACTATAAAGATTACTAGATGAAACATCTTTAAATACTGCAACTACTCGCGTACTAACTGGAATTATTACTTGACTAATTACAGCAGCTGCAATTTGCTTGCCAGAAACAGATTTAACAACAGAATTATATCTCTTTTGCAATAATCTTACACGACAATGCAAGGGAGTTCTAGAGAGTACATTTTGTACCTACGAACGATAAATAAAATTTTGAGCAAATTAAATACAAAACTACTATTTGAATGAAATTTCATCAAGTGAAAATATATTTACAAACCTTTCCCTTAATCCATGGCATAAGTGGATGCTTCATAATATATACAATGCTATCAACTTCTATTTGCGCTCTTACTATTGGACCAATTGGGGGTAAATCCAGAACCACAACTTGCTTATTATCTTGTTCAATTGGTAAAACTTCTGGCTGACTATCTTGTAAAACTGAAGAAGGAAGAACTCTTACTTGAGTAACTTTTTTCGTTGCTACTAATGGATAAAGACCATTATCTATGTATCCGTCATCAATCTGAAGTTCTTGCAACATTTGAATTTGTGGTCTAAATTCATCATATAAATTATTACGTAACGTATCCATAGTATGCATTAAATCTTTGACCGTTTTATCCAGAATTTCATTTTGTTCTGTTTAAAAAAAATTATTTGATTACAACCATATATGAAATATCATATATGAAATAGCCTTAAACTTAAAATAACGATATACCATCTATTTTATTCCATTGATCTTTCAATATGCTACGAGCTTGTTTAATTTGATAATCAACATCATACTTCTTAAAAATATTGTTCAACGTGCTATCTAACATTTTTTCTACATCCAAAAGCATTTCTTCTGGTAAATATTTCTCTAAAACACAAATATCACGTCAGTGATTCATCAATATCTTGTAAATGTACTTGATTCATTATAATATCTTACCCTCATCACGTGTATCTTTTTTTTTCTCATCGTCTGAATCATCACTATCAGAAATTTCTACTTCCATCGTATGGTCTGGAAATTCACAGTTCAACAATGGCTTATGATCCACGAAAGCTGCGACCAATTGCTAAATTAATTGATAAAAGTAATATCAGAATAAAAAATAAATTTTCTTTGCGATAATATATGAATTAACAATAATTATTTTAAAAATCAAACCTTTTGGTGTTCCAAAGCAGCATTAAAACACTTTGTACATATCATACGCTCTTTCTTTTTCTCTGTATTTACTCCATAAAAAGCACATGCAAAAGAAGGTGCTAATTTCATATCTACTCCAGAAGAACATTGAAAATTTATACAATTAGTATTGCCAATTTTGGAACTTTTATTTTTTTTTGCATTATCCTTTGATACTTCATCGTCCGAAACAAGTTCAATGATTTCCATTTTGTATAACGTTAATTTCTTTAAAGAAAGAAAGATTTTACTTATCTAGAAATAAGCGTAAAAACATATAAAAACAAATATATAGGTTAGGTGACTAAATTAAAATAAAGATTAAATACTAAAAATATAGAAAAGTATAACGTCTACCAAAGTAACAATTTTTGTAACAGATGAAAACAGTTTTTTAAACGAATCGTTTAATGAAATAACATTGCGAAATATGTTTTTACCCAACTGTTTCTAATTCTCGATTTAATTCATATAAAAATACTTGAACATTTCATGTCGATGATCTCACACTTGATTCTTTTTACATTTATCACGAGTAATTAAAAAATCTTAATAACAACAATAGAATACTCTTCATTAATTTATTTACACCAGCACGACACAAAAAAATCGATCAAACAGAGTGTCAAAACAGAGTCGATCAGTGTCGAAAAATAAATAAGGCGGGAAATATTCATAATTTCAAACGGAAGAAAAACTGACAAAACTCACGATATACAATTTTGAAATATTAAAGTGTAATTTAAAATATCAAGGTATAATTAAAAGATTAAAAGATCTTACAATATCACGCGATTGAGATTTAGTAACTCATACTAAATAACACAATTAACAAATCCATTTATCGTTGTACAAAATGAATAGAAACATTAAAAATGCATATGTCTTGAATATCTCTTTTATTTTTATTTCATCATATTCAATCAATATGTATCGTATCTACCTAGCCATTAGTATATTTAAAAATCACAGTCTTAGTTGAAGAATTGACAGCAGAAAATACTATCTGTATCCTATCCATAATAGCAAATGTTTACAATGTACATAGTTTGCTCCTGCATACATACACATAGTATGTACCCTAAATGAATAATTATGTATACGTGTTATGTACAATAAATTCAATTATGTTGATCTACACTTTCACTGTAGTTGTGCGTAATTGTAGTATTTTTGCCCATTTTCCATCAATAGAGAATTTTTTTGCTTATACATAAGCTTGCACTCTCAATCATAATAAATTTCAAACATTCAGCTAAAATGAAAAATAATTATTAAACTTTTTGATATTCCACATTTTTGTGAGAATCATTGTTACGTACATTTAAAAATCGGTAGCTGAAAATGATTAAAATAATTCTCAATCATTAGATTTTGGTATTCTTGATTTCAGAAAAATTCACATAAAATATACATAACATCATAATGTACAAGGATAAAAGCATGCATTCAAATATTATCATAATTTATACGGAAATAAAATATATATAGATAAGGAAGACCCAAACAACATTACTGTTATATACAAAATTGCCTAAAAAAACCTAAAAAGAAATTGAAACATTATTTGGCAAAAAATATTTTTTGTACAAATCAATTACTGCTTTAAAATATCCTTGCAAATAGATGTAAAAAGTAATCTCGCTAATTTCACATATCAGCGATATATGAATTACTTAATTTATATAATATAGCAGATACTTTTACACGTACCTAATATATTAACAATTATTATATAAAAATTTTATTCAGCAACGATTTATAATGAAATATATATCACTTATGTTAATAAAAAATTGCAAATTGAACGATCTTTAAAGAATTATCAAGATACATCATGATATTAATGATATATATATATATATATATATATATCTCCATTAAAAATATAAGTGGAAATTACAAGGTTTTCACTTTGATTAAAATATCTAAAAACAAAATTTAAAAATGATAAAACTTGATAAACTATTCAATGGAAATTGGGCATTACATAATATTGATAGGCTATTCTGATTTGACTAACTCTAACGAATTAATTTATTTATATAATTTTAATATGCATAAACTTCTTTACAATTTGATTTAAACTAATATGAAAACATCCTCAATTTTTCTTTCAATATATTATTTGAATGTACAGTTAATATATATATGTGTGTGTATATATATATATACACACACACACACATTTCTACAAAAGATTTTATAATAAAACATACAGCATCAATAATTATACATCAATATCATGTTTCACGAACTAAAAACAGTTATCTCAAATAGAATAGCCTGTATAATGTATACTTTAGAAATCTCTAAATAGTATATATCATATATTTACATTAAATTTCATTATTTACAGAAACATAAAAGTATCACTTTTAATAAATATAAGCCAATTCGTAATTTAAAGTGGAATATTCAAATAAAAAATATATCAGTATATCAAGTACAATGTTTCGTAATTTAAAATATAACACAACTTGTACATACATAAATTATTCGTCGAATTATATATATTATATTTATTATAGAATATTTGTAACAAATTTGAAAGATACTAGAATTAAACATTAGTACTGAACTCATTGAAACAATAAATATTATGTTAGATTATTAAAGTATTTTTTTTACCAGAAAGATACATACATCTAACAAAACGTAACAAAATAAATTAAAATATACGTAAGTTGTGTTGTATAAAAAAAACATTGTACTTTGAGCTATAAACAAAAAATATTTCTTTACACATTATCTTTTGTTTGGTTCACAACAAATGAATTTAGAAAAATATTTCGTTTATATCAAGTAAATTAATGAATCTCTTACTTCTCACATATATGACACTAATGTAATGTCTTTTTTAATAATCATTGCAACATAATGATAAAAAATGTGCTAGTTTAATTAGAACTTTATTTAACATTACCTAGAAATTATTAGTAATAAGTATTTATATCTTCCTTCTGTTTTTGGAATACGAATAAAAGATGTACCTTCCATATTTGATACTACGAAAGCAATTCAACTCTTTGGTTACACAACAAGAGTTAGGTTGCATATTTTCCTTTTTAAATGACAATAATTAAATGCTGTATACACTGGAAAGTACACTTTTTTTTATTCTGACTTTAGTTTTTTTAAAAATCAA
>NIPQ01090404.1:0-21303 GCA_002806875.1 Lepidotrigona ventralis hoosana
TTATTTCCATAGTTGATAATAAAAGTACAGTTTCACGTTGACGAAGAGTATAATATCTTCAAAGTAAAAGTAACATCGTTCGGTTCTTTATTTGTAAAATTCTGAAATTTGTCAAAATGCCTTCAACAACATATGACGGAGAATAAAAGAGACTTTAGTTCCCTCAGATTCTTGAATTCTCAAGCCTTGAATCCATCCGAAAAAGCGAGATAATATTTTTAATCGTTATTTCCATAGTTGATAGTGAAAGTACAGTTTCACGTTGACGAAGAGTATAATATCTTCAAAGTAAAAGTAACATCGAAACTTATCATACTCAGTCTCGTCATTGAACACTGGGAACACTTCATCGAGCAAGATATAGAAAAATATTTTTTAAATCCTTCTCGATTAAAAGCATCGGTCTAATCGGTCCAANTTTTTTAAATCCTTCTCGATTAAAAGCATCGGTCTAATCGGTCCAATCACAGACACACAGACTAAGAAGTATCACAGAGAGAGAAAGAGAAACACCGACTTGTTGGAAACTCGTGCGAGCACGCAAATCCAGCAAGTTGTGGATAAAGCGTCGAAACGGAAGATCGCGAATTATTATACAACGGCTTTCTGCAGCTGCGTGAACCGGGCTTGTTCTGGATTTGATTGCAGGGCTTGTTTGCGAGGATTACCTTCCGCGAGCCGTTGTTCGTCGGCGGCCCCGGGAACACGACCGGCCTCGAGCGACTTCCGGTGAGGACCGGATTTAAGGGTTGCGTCCGGCATCTGGAAGCTAATGAACACCGCTATCGTTTCCCCCTCGCGCCGCAGGGAGACGCCGCGAATGGTTTCGACGTTGGTGAGTACAACTTGCTAATTAAACCGACCTCCCCACTATTACACGGCAACGACCTCTACTTCATCCCTACGCTTCCAATCTGTGAAACCGCTTCTTCTCTCCTCCTCCCTCCCCCCCCCCCGCAAACTACATCCGAAACACGCGACACTTTGAAAAAAATGGCNAGAGAGAGAGAGAGAGAGAGAGAAGGCGAGAGGTGGGAGGGAAAAAAGAGAGAAGAAAAATCTCCTCTTTCATTCGTCTGAAATTTCCGATAGAGTCGGCGAACGAGCGCGGCGGAAGATAATTTCGCAGACATCTCACCAGTTTCCGGCCCCCACCGCCATCGGAAACAGACAGAAAACCAGATCGAACGAGATCGGCAGAGCAGAAGAGAGAGAAAGAGAGAGAGAGGAGAGCAAAGGCAATATTTTCGTCAAATATTTACACGATACTATCGGCCATACTACACACCAAGACAGAGAGAGAGAGAGAGAGAGAGCCAAAAATATCGATATTTTTCAACCGCGTGATGCACCGACACACCGACACCGTCATTCACGTTTCATTTTTATCGAAAATAACAGTGCCGTGATATAATACGCGATTTCTACGCGAATCGAATGCGTCGTCGTTGACACGCTCGATCCGCGGCCCATTCACCTATTCGATTTATTGTCGTTGCAGAGGAGTGCACAGCGGACAGATGCAGCAAGGTGCCCTGCTCCCATGGCGGCAAGTGTCTAACTACCGGAGGCGACACAGCCGTGTGCCTCTGTCCCCTCGGATACACCGGCGATCTTTGCGAGACCAGGGTGGATCTTCAGGTAAATATCTTTGGAATATATATGTTCATAGAGAGAGAGAGAGAGAGAGAGAGAGATCGTGGTTTCAAACATGTACCAAGATACACTTTGACTGTCCCGCCTCTTACTTACTCAAATAAGAAACGATTTCCGCACTTTGTTTGCGAAACAAACTACTGAATTTGAATAACGAAGTCTCGACTTGCGGATAAATAAATATATATATTTATTCAACGAAATATTTGTAAATCTTTGGCAATCAAGGTGTTAAGGATCTGCACGTTTTTGTATCTTTTAGTATCTATGTATAGTATCCTTTACATAAACTTCGAATCTTTCAGGCGGATTACTTTTGACACGTTCCGTGCCATATGTACCACCGGTGGTACACGTTAAACTTGATCTTCAGGCCACGTGTATCATCATATTTCTAATAATATTACCACAAGTGGTACACAATGTGATACTCTAAACAAGAGAACTACTCATCGATTGATGATGTAATGAAAGATTGTGTGATAATATATCAACCTTTAGTCAAAATATCAAATGGCCTGAACGACAACAAAAGACAAAAATGGCTTGGCACGAAACGTGATAAATATTAATATAGAACAACTGGATTCTTGTCAGTGTGTTTTTTATTTTATCACAAATCTATTATTTACTTGTGGATCAACCCAATGTTCATGATCGGTAGTGCATTCTCTGCACAGCGTAGTTAACGCTCACGTGGCGCTAGTAGTCATCTCGGTCTTCGCAGCATTAATTGTCATGTTGGCCAAAGAAGGAAACGATATTTTCGAGTATTTTTATATCATTTTATTATTATTAAAAAGAAAGAAAGAAAGAAACAGACAGAAGAAAAAATTCTAATATATATATAATATGATATAACACGTTCTGAGCCATGTGTACCATCGGTGATACACGTTAAACTTGATCTTCAGGCCACGTGTATCATCACATATTTCTAATAATATTACCACAAGTGGTACACGATGTAATAGCTGCTAATATATCAACCTTTAGTGAAAATATCAAATGGCCTGAACGACAACAAAAGGCAAAAATTGCTTGCCACGGAACGTGATCAGAGATTTTGAATCGATCAGACGAAGCATGTCCAATTTTTCTATCGCTTGTCCATTCTATGAATAAATAAATTGACCTCCTTTAACTGTGGTTTAGTTTACTCTAATCGTTTACTCTAATCATTCATTCAACGACACGTTGATAATGTGTGCACTTTCAAGTTTATGATTTTCGAAAAATTCTTTACTTAAAGAAAATCTGTTGAGATTGCTAGTGCTCGATGAGGAAGTGAAGCTCGAAGTCAGTAACCTAACCACTGTCGCATGTGTTAGTCGAGCCAGATATTAATTCAGATCGATAAACTCACGTACGATGACACGAAAATTCTTAACTTAGTACTGCTCGTGCAAATTTGATTACTGTGGACTACATTTCGAGAGCACACGCTGAATAATTACCGAATCACAAAAGTAACTCAATACAAGATTTGTCGCCGAAAATACCGAACTTTGAAAATCGGATTATCCATTATTTGACACTGTTAAATTTTGCACGGAACTACCTAGAACGTTCTGTTCGATAAATGATTGAAAATGTCAAAGTGCATTGTTGGAAGTAAATCCGAAAATAGAAACATCGATTAAACCCGAGTGATAATGCTTGAAATAATTCAGAGATTAAATATGAAGAAATGCAATGTCCATGATAAATTAATAACATAACTGGAAAATGAAATGAATCACTATCATTGATTTACGTTATACTTATAAAAATATAGATCTGTATAAAACATGTTCCTAATTTCTAATTTTTAATGTTACACATTCTAAATGTTAAATATATTCTCTATGTAGTTGTGTTGCTTTACATTATATTATACATACATACCAAAATTATATTATACATTATATTATACATACATACTTTATACATTCCAAAATTTCTAGCTTCTGTATGTTATGTATTTTTATACATTAGCACGATGAAAAGGTGATAAAGGTATTTGACGTATTTGATAACGTCATTAAATAATCAATATTTGAATAAAGTATTTGACGTTGTACACTGAGAAAGTCCTTCGTTCCTCAAGAGAGTACGTCGTACAAGAAGAACAATAAAAAAAAAAAAGTGTCTCATTAATTTGAACGGATCGAATAAAACGAAACGAGTTGGCAATCGTTCAGTTTTCCACACACAGTTTTATTTCTAATCGGATCTCGTGCTCTTACGTAGCCCCCTGTAAAAAAAAAACAATTGAAACTCTCGGGGTGATCTCGAAATTATGAAACGCTTGTTAGTTACGAGTCGTTGCCCTGTTTTCGTTTCTCACGAAAAGAAGGAAATACTACGTCTTGGTGATAAGCCGATCCCACGGGTCTGTGGAGGAAAGTAATCTTGTATTATGAGAAAGGCCAGCAACTCGAAAGATGCCGCGAGGAAAAGCGTGGAGGACGAAGAGGACGCCTCGCGTTTGCTTATCGCGCCTCTTCGATGTGACAAATGGCTACCGTGAAATATCGCTCTTCTTTACCCTTTCGTGGCAATAAAGGATCTTCGTCTGTCGCGGATGAATAGAACGCTGCTCGAAGGTCGAGAGAATTTATCCAATTTCCTTTTATTGAGAACGTGTCTTTAACGCATCGTTAGCTAAACGAAGCGTGCTTTGATGCGTTGGACTTAGCAACGTGGAATTTGAGAAAGCCATTTTTTTATTTAAAACTATTATCCCCTTTTTTTTAGGAGAATTGCACATGCATTTTTACATAGTGAACTTCCTAAAGAATGTCAGATTGCCGTATAAAATTAGATACATGTGCGGTTATTTGGCCATTTTGGCCATCGATTGATATCGAAATAGAAATTAACAGATGTTAAACTAACTCTTCTATATTTTATCCAGTTGAGAGTAAAACCAATCTATCTTTTAATAAANATATATATATATATATATCCCTATATATATATATATATATATATATATATATATATATATATATATATATATATTCCGGCAATATATCTATATTTTTCTGAGTTTGTTACGGAAGATTTGTCACGATTTCATCCCATATCGATTATCTCGATTAATTCATTTCGACTATACACATATCACAAATGTAAATTCGTTCTCTTTCGCGGCGATTTTTAAAATAAATATTTTTGGATAAAAATTCTTTTTAAACAAAATATTTATAATCCTTTCGTTAGACAATATTCCAACGTTACCGCGGAACATACTTGTAAATTTTCGAATGAAAATCCGTGAACCATCGCATATATGTCAAAAGAGGATCATAGAATAAATTCAATTTCCTAAGTGAAAAATTCAGTGAAAAAGTAGTACGAGAACATTTTCTTTTTTTTCTTCTTCATCAGAATTAAACAAATGCAACAAGACGATACGTAGGATAATTGAAATCCACGGATTCTCTTCAATTTAAAATGTTACTTATTCCATTCTCTGAATACATAACGAATATTTACACACTTTTTGGGGAAATTCAAACGGCAAAGTGCAAAATATCTAAAGCAGAGCATTTAGCTTCTTCCAAGCTCCCTGTAAAATCGTAGAATCCGCAGTCTGACAATAATAAAATGCGAAAAATCTAAGACGAGGTATGTAATAGTCGAAACAAATATTAAAAATTATAAAAAATCGTGGAATCTCGCGGTTGATATCTAACAGTAACAAATCTCGCGTCGCCCGGTTCCAAAATTTCTGCCCGCAAGAGAATTCGTTCGAAAATTAACCGAGCGACCCGATCCTGAGGCGGGATCCGCAAAATTATTTAACCGGCGTTCAGTTCCCGGGATCCTCGAGAACGTCGGGAACGGTGTATTGGGAAATATCGGACGCGAAGCAGCAACGGTTGGCTGGCGCAACTACGATGTCGTAAATTTCAATGGAAACTTGTTTTCCCCGCGAAACTCGACCCCGACTGTCGAAGCTACGACGCGATTTCAAATACGCCCGAAACGGTCGGGCGATTAATTAAATCTTGACCGGGAACCGGATCTCCGCCATTTTGCCGGCAACTTCACGTTTAATCCTTTATCGAGGCGCAGAACCTGCGGTCGCGGGCTTTTGAAGTCGGTGCCGACGACTCGCGGGGAAAAATTCCATTGAACCGTGCGAAATTAAAGGGGGAGGGGGAGTCATCGTTTCGGTTATTCGACAGTCGTGCTTTCGATGAAACTCATTGATTTTACAGGAATTCCCCTTTGATAAAAAAAAAAAAAAAAAAGAAAGAAAGAAAGGAGAAAATCAGAATGATCTTGAAGAATGTGCAAATACGAGCGAAGCTTGCTGGCGATAGATTTATAGAGAAGGAAGCGATTCGTTTGCGTGGGATTCGCGTTGGAAATATTTCAGTCGCCAGGAGAAATATTTTCCCCTGTTTTAATCGTTCCCGATATTCTATATTAAATGAATACACTCGGTCTGGTAACTTGCTGTGTTATAGCTATCGCGCGTTTGCTTTATGATTCTCCTTTCGCGGACGTGCACGTGGACGTGTTGGTTATTTATTACTCTGCCTGAAGCAAAAGGCCGAAACACACACGACGACTCTACTTCACCGCAATTCGCAGTTGGAAATCGAAATGCTTGAAAATTATATTTGCCTTTGCACGAACGCGGGAAACTGCCTTTGTTGCACTTTGTCTTCTGGACGAAAAAGCGTGCACCGATACGTATTATCCCTAAATTATCGAGTTGAATCGTTCGCTGAAACGCGAAAAGAATTGTTTGTGTACAAAATGTGTTAGAAGATGATTGATCGTATCACGAGGGTATATTCAAATGTTTGAATAATTTAATCCGTGTGTTTCGAGGCGATACCGTGGCGAATGAACTAATCCAAAAGGGGCGTGGCTCGATGTTATAATCAAGAAATGGACCGTTTATTTTGAAAGTTTTTGTTGTTTCGAAAAAATTAATGGTTAGCATATTAGCCAATACAAAAATATAAATTAATTGTGTCGAGTCTGGCAATGTTTCTACTAATTTATCAACATGTAATTTGATTATATAAATTTCTTCCAGATGAATTTAACATTAGTTTCTTTGCCCAATTCAAGAGTAATTCGTCCAAAACGTCACATTTCTCACGCAAGCAAGACTGTAAATTCTCCATTGCTCGTTTATCGTCCTGTACCGTGGAAAAATGAACTGCAGTTCGCGAAGGATGAAGAGAGAGAAAAAAGAGAAAGGAGAAGAAAGAAAGAAAAGAAACAACTCGACAAATTCCGAGCGAGACAATTGAAGAACGTTTAATATACCCGTGGAATACGTTCTCGAGCAGAAGCTAGCTCGTTCAGTGCCAGTGAAATTGTGTCTAAAATACAAGGAACGATTATGCAAAACGAAAGAACGTTTAAAGAGACCGTGGGGATTGCGTTCGTATCGCCGACTATGGTAAATCGTGTGCAAAGTATCACGCTTAATTACATCCTTCGCGAAATGCTACGTGTAACGAACACCTTGAAACACACCGCTCGATTCTGCGCCGGCTTAAAACGCGAACTGAAACGCCCTGCACTCGAGATATTCTCTATCGAGTTAACCAGTGATGCGTTTTTCTCGCCTCTCTCCCGAGATCGAAAATTCTTCCTCTTCTGCCTTTTTCTCTTCTTCTTCTTCTTCTTCTTCTTCTTCTTCTTCTTCTTTCTACTCCACGTTGTCGTCATTTCGACGGTGAGAATCACTTACTGATTACATCAACTATTTGTTCTGTAAGAAGCTCGTATGAGTCGATTCACAAGAGATATGAAAAACCGTTCGTTTCCTCATAAGAACGTCGTAATAGCAAATTCGAATAATAGTCAAACCTGTTTTTGTACGATTTTTTTTGTACGATTAGCCTTGTACAACGATTGGACCAGGGCATAATCGCAACTTTTAAGAAACACTATGTGAAATTAACTTTCAGCTACATTTTGAAAAGACTAGAAGACAATGGAACAAGCCTGACTGAAGTTTGGAAAAAGTTTTCGATTTTAGACTGGCATAAACCACGCTACCGCAGCAATTTTGCAAACACACTTTAAATTCGTGCTGGCCTGAATGTGTCATTAATAGGAATGTAACCGTGCCTGACTGAAGTTTGGAAAAAGTTTTCGATTTTAGACTGGCATAAACCACGCTACCGCAGCAATTTTGCAAACACACTTTAAATTCGTGCTGGCCTGAATGTGTCATTAATAGGAATGTAACCGAACACACGTGCACGTTATCGTCAGAAATCATTGCGCTAGCACATAACATGTGTGCGGAGAAGGCTTTGACACTTTCAGCGAAAATCAGCTTATCGAAATGATTAAGGACGAAACCGTGAATGATAGTGACATTATCAATAACTTGATAGATTTTGAAGACGAACAAGAAGAACCGGATTCTATGACAGCGGATAAAATATATGCAGGGATCCAGCTTTGCAACAAATTGGNTCTTCCTTCCTCGCCAAGCATCGCGAACGATAACGGCGCTTCCGGTTCCGATAGCGTGGTTACTCGAAATCGTAGAGAGTTGAAACACACAGAGAGGAATGGAACGTAGATTTATCAGAGATTTTACCAGGCGAAAGAAACCGGCAATAAAAGATCGGACGTGAAGTATTGAACAGATAACTCTGAATCGAGAGCTTGCGAAAATTTTCGTACGATCGATATGGACAGAAATTAACAGAGTATGACACATCGTTTGAGAAATAATTCAAGAGGTAGCTTGATAAATGAAGTATGAAAATAGAAATGGAAAATAAAAAATCTTACCGGGAGTATTAAATTTTTTTTGATGGACTGGTGAAATAACACTGTTCCAATAATCTAATTGTACACTGATTGCTTTGTCAATTGTATCGAGTATTAACAGAACGTCTAATATTGCAACCATCAGAGAATTTGAACTTGGCAAAATTTGATTCCAATGGAATTCAAGGCTGATGACTTTTCAACGAGCAAATCTTTTGGATTCTAAAACTGAACGTCGATGCGAATTGTAAAATGCGTTTAAAAAGATCGAATACGAATAAACGAGAGATATATGTTTCTATGAGCAAGCAGAACTTCCAACAAGCAAAAATCCAGCAAATCAGCACCTTCTACTTCAACAACACAGTGGACTGGCAAGGATTGATTAGCCCGAAACATAAATCGAAATCCAATCTGATACAATCGACGCAACAGCACATTGGAGTGAATAATTGTTAATTAACACAGATCCCTAATAGACCGAATCGAGCGAATAACAGTTTTCCTACAAATCGGAAAACATTCAGTATTAAAAGGATTACTCCGATCTGACCATCTATTAAAAAGTAAAAGCAAATAGCTCCCTCTTCCCTCAACAAAAAAAAAAGAAAAAAAATTTTACAAACCTCTGACTTATGCCCGAAAGACTCGAGTAATTATTTACCAAGAGGAGACAAAATAATTATTTGAAAAACCTCCCTAATAATTATTTGAAAAACCTTCCCTCCGCCCGGAGAATTCGAAGAACATTGCAGACCCCCTGGAAGAATTAATTACTTATATTCCATTACCTTGAATCCCTCCGGGAAACGAAGACGGGAACAGAAAGAGATACAAAGGGCGAGTTTTTCTTTTTAGTCATCTCCTGCCTGCCCGAGAAACGGGGGGAATCTCGCGGAGCTGGTTACATCGGGCTCGTCTCGCGTTCCCCGGCCTCGTTATTGCCACGTTCACCAGTTGTACTCGTCGTTTCCTTCGGCTGCTGCGAACGAAACGCGAGCGGGTAACACCGCGCCGATGGGATTTACGCGAAGATATAACGACCGAGCGCAACTCCGTTTAATTTACTGGCTGTGTCTGCGTCTTCTCGCATCCCTCTGGCACCGGTAACTACGTCATTCCGAAAATTGACGCGGCCGAAGATAAAGGGGCGGGAGGGGGAGGGAGGAGATAACGTCGGGCCCTGGGAAATAACGTCGTTGCCGGTGAACGTGTTGGAAACCGGCGACCTAACAGCCCCGATTTTTCTCGTTCGCCGATGAAACATCGCCACCGATTTACACGCCGTTCTCTTCACTCTGAGAGAAAGAGAGAGAGAGAGAAGGCCTTCGTGAGTGACTTCACCAGCGGTGGTGACTTTCTCAGGTGACTTTCGTATATTGTTCTGATCATCGTGATTGGGATTGGAATTTTTGTTCACACGACGCGTGACGATTAATTTTCCTTGTGATTTCGAACGTTTCCCAAACGTCTCGCATTCTCGCTGTTGTTTCGTCGCGTAGAGTTGTTCGTGAAAGTATGCGAGCATATTTTAAGAGCTTTCTACAAATGTGTCGTGCGATGAGATTCGACAAGTTTGAAAGAAATCGAACATCGTACGTAGAACATCGTAGAAATTTAACACGTTCCGTGCCATGTGTACCGGCGGTGGTACACGTTAAACTTGATCTTCAGGCCACGTGTATCACCATATTTCTAATAATATTACCACAAGTGGTACACGATGTGATAGCTACTCTAAACGAGAGAATTACTTATCGATTGATGATGTAATGAAAGATTGTGTGATAATATATCAACCTTTAGTCAAAATATCAAATGGTCTGAACGACAAAAAGAGGCAAAAACCAGATGTTTAATATATACGCATAACTTGTAACATCAGAATTCATTAGAATTCAATGTTGAAAATCATTTTGAAACACACTTCGTTGGTCTTTCATTTTATTTGGAAACCATCTTTAATTTCTTATTAATTTCGATTTCTTATGAATTTCTTCTTTTGTCTTGCAGCTTCTCTGAAATTCTATATTCAATATTCGCACAGAATCGTTCCTGATCATCACGGCATCGATGAGATTTCAATATCGTTTCGTGAAGCAGAGAGAGGAGTGTGTTACACTCATATAAAATATAAAAAATATAAAAACTCACATTCTCAGACTGATCTCAAATTCTTCATCAATCGTGATCGTTCCTGGTCGAGCAAAATTTTTCACGTCACTGCTGAATTTAAACGTAACAAAAAAAGCGGCCGGGGCGCTTAGTGATTTTCTTAACCATTTGCGCCCGTTTCTCGTCCATTTGCGAGCGAATCAACGGTAGTGTTGTCTGTTCTCAGAGAGAAAGGATCAGATCTCCCCCGGGGGAGAAGAATCCCCGGGATAAAAGCGATCCCCGGCCGAAAAGGAATCCCGTGGAATAACCGTTTCGAATGAATTGTCTGGGCGCAGGTACCGTCGTTCAACGGATCCTCTTATCTGCGTTACCCCGGATTGGCCGACACGTCGCTATCCTGGCTGGAATTGGCTGTCACGTTGAAACCGACTGCCGCCGACGGAGTTATACTTTACAATGGCCACCACAGCGACGCCACCGGCGACTTCATCGCGTTGTACCTGTCGTCGGGGCACGTTCAGTTCACCTTTGACCTGGGTACAGGACCAGCCAGTTTGAGGTAAGTCGATCCTTGTACCATTTGTGCCGTTTGAACGTCTCAATTGCTCGAGATTTTAGCCGGTATTTGCATAGCTTAATCGGCGTCAATATCGGTAAAGATATCAACAGACATTCGACGTACAAACTGAACTTAATGGACAAAATTTTTCATTTTTATAATAAAGGTGAGTGAGAATGAAGATGAAGATCTGATGTAAATGATATAATTACTCCTCCGAGTTTGTCAGGAATTTCAGGATCGTGAGATTTGGACAAGCAAGTGAGAAACGTCATTCTGGTTTAATACGGGTATAATTGTTGGATTGAGTATTTTAAAATTGCCTGCATCTCCTAACGTATAATTGACTTTGAAGGTTAATACAATTAGAAAAATCCAGTTAATTAAATCCATTTCGTAGAAATTTAGAACGTCGTTCCCAACGCTATGGACATTTTTTTATCAAAATCGAGTCAATGATATCAGTTAATTAACACACTGTCAGCCGTTGTCACTTTGCACCACTATTTTTACAAGTGAGAATGATTCTAGGCCATGAATTCAATGGCATGACAATTGTCACTTGCAAAAGATTATACGCGTAAAAATCTCTACTTCGACAAGCTAACTTTTCATCATATACAATAAACATAATCACTAATTACACTAGAAATGATTGCCGATGGCGAGCAAGCACTCATTATTTCACTGTTTCGTAATTGCAATTGTAACTGCGAAATTCGCAAATCAATGCCAATTCTCGCGGAGCTCGTTTCTTAACGTAGAGAAATGATGAGAGAAGCCACCAAAGCCGAAGGATACGATTCCATTTGGATTTCATCACCGAGGCTTCTTATCAGGTGACCAATAACACAGAAGATACGACGATGCAAATGGACGCGTGCCTCTGCAAAATGTGTCTCAGGTCACGACCCGTTCCTTTCGATTTCCTCCTGCGACTCCTTTCGATTCGAGTCGCGTCTAATTGAGTCGTTTGCATGGCGACCGCCCGTTCGAACCAACGACCAACGGATGAACGGATATTGTAATTTTATCGGGAACTAGCGTACGAGGTGGAAAAGGGAAATGGGTCGGCCAGTTATGGATGCCTCGTTCCCGCTTGATTGGATGGGGAAGCGTGTTTTAATTTGTTGAAGGCGGTGGCTTGATTTGTGGTTCACGTTGGCAGTGGCTTTTATTCCTCGTCTTTTCTTCCCTCCGTAAACACGNAAGATTTTTGCGTTGGTATAGAAAGGTGCGTCGTCAAATCCTGACCACGACATTTATTCTACGAAATTTTTACACTTTTTCAAACTTTTCGAACAGTAAATTTCTAACATTCCAAGTAATTTAAACCCTCTTTACCTATGCGTGCTTCGATAATTTTAATTATTGAAATAAATAAATAAATAAATAAACGACAGGTATCGATCTGTCGATCATACTGTTCTTCGTTCTTAACCACGATCATTTACCATTTTACCAAATTTTGTATCATTGTATGCTTTCGAGATTTTCTGAAAGTCACTCAGTTGGAAGTGCCAATCATCGTTCAAACTGTCCTTCCTTCAATGCATCAACAATGAATCAAACGGACGAAAATTTCGAAAATCTCCAATTCGTTGACGGCGTCCGGTAAATCGCAGTAACGAAGATTTAATGGCCTGGCGATTGCAGGAGCGAGAACCCGGTTCGCCTGGGCGAATGGGTGGAGGTGCGAGTGTCAAGAACCGGACGCTTGGCCTCGCTCGAAGTGGAGGACGACCCTCCGCAGGAAATCCTGGCGCCAGGAGCTTTCACGCAACTGTCGTTGCCGCTAAATCTTTACTTGGGCGGCGCGCCGTCCACCGACATGTACTCGCCGAAGATGAAAACGACCGCCAGCTTCGTGGGATGCATTCAGACGGTCATTTTGAACCGTCGTGAGGTAAGAAACTTTAGCTCGTACGTCGCGTTCTCTCCAGGCTGGGAGGATCAACTGCCATGCATTTTGCAAAATTGCAATTCTCCCCTCCCCTCCTTCCACCCCCCCCCTCCGGGGAAAGTCCGGTAATTTAACACGTTCCGTGGGCAAGCCATTCTTGCCTTTTTGTTCAGGCCATTCGATATTTTGACTAAAGGTTGACATATTATCACACAATCTTTCATTACATCATCAGTCGATAAGTAGTTCTCTTGTTTAGTAAGTAGCTATCACATCGTGTACCACTTGTAGTAATATTATTAGAAATATGGTGGTACACGTGGCACGGAACGTGTTAACCCAGTAACATGTTGTCACAATTACTTTACCTCACCGAGTAGTTATCACTTGCATTCGTACTTTCATAGACATTTATTTAACCATTGTACGTGTGATCTTTTTGTCAACTCGAGAAAGTACAATGATTACAGGTATGTACCTCAAAGTGTTTAGTTAATTTTATACATGCAGTCTTCGAATCAATCTGTTCAGAATGGTGGTGCACTAGTTTTCGATGTAAGATCTGATCGTGGATTCTAATTGTTCGGAATTTTTCAAAGTTTCCACTGTTTAACACGTTCCGTGCGAAGCCATTTTTGCCTTTTGTTGTCGTTCAGGCCATTTGATATTTTGACTAAAGGTTGACATATTATCACACAATCTTTCATTACATCATCAGTCGATAAGTAGTTCTCTTGTTTAGAGTAGCTATCACATCGTGTACCACTTGTGGTACACGTGGAGCTGCGATCAGTTCGATTGCAAAAAATAAATAAATTAAATGAATATGACTGCGTGTACCACTGATGGTACACGTGGCACGGAACGTGTTAATGGGCCTCGATTGAATATCTCTATGTGACATTGCTTCGATTGTTATATCTGAACGTAACTTTCAAATTACGCATCCAATGGGAAATTGTTTTGATACGAAGGTACGTGGTATGGTTTTAAGACAGGCAAAACATGTGTGTTGAGGGGTTTCGAAGTTTCCACGGTTATCTTTTTATTTAAAGTATAAAAAATTAATTAGGAAAAAATAATTGATACGCCATATTTCGCCTTGAAACCACACAATTTTTCATTAGTCGACATAACTTAAAAGTTACATATATATATATATATATATATGTATGTAAAAAGAATTTGTAGACGGTAACTTTGCATGTTTCTACGTGAAGCTTCTGAACTCTTGTAAATTGAAAATACGTTTCACAGGTGGGATTAAACGTTCCAGATGTATTGACACACTATTGTTGCATTCTCGCGCGCGTTTTCAAACTTTTCTAAAGACAAGCCGAGACATCTTGGATATTATTTCGCATAAACAATCCAACTATTAGATACAGAAATATTGAAATATTCGGAAACACGTCAATCGTCGTGAATGTTCTGCGAAGTGGTATGTCTGAAGATTAATATCAAATAAGTGTAATAATAATAATATAATGTCAAATAGTATAATAATAATATAGTCAAATAAGTATAATAATTCTATACTAAAATAGTATAATAAGTATAATAATTTTATATAATAATAATATTCTAATAATATTTCTATATAATAATAAATATTCTATATAATTCTAAATAAAGTATAATAATTCTATACTAAAATAGTATAATAAGCAAATAGTATAATAATAATGTAGTCAAATAAGTATAATAATTCAAATAAGTATAATAATAATCAGTCAAATAAGTATAATAATAATATAATCAAAGTGCCACGCATACTCAAGTCTCTATAGAGACATTGTGTAAGTATAGTTAATGGCACAATAGGGAACGCGGATGTATTTATTAAGGTCTCTAACGATTCCCCGTCGCGGAGAATTATCCTGCAGAACAGTCGGGCACGATAAATATTTGCACGGCGTTAAACTGTATATGAATGCACGCATTGTAAGCTTCGGATCTTTCCCTCGGCGACTCGAGGAAAATGAAATCCAGTCTGGCGCGGAGCTCGCTCTTTTATTGCGTTCGCCTTTGTCGCCAAAGAATTATCGTCTACTTATGAATTCGAGCGAGATAGAGCTGCCTCGACCAAACACTTTCTTCGAAGGAAGATTCATAACGGATTGCGAATTGAAGCTACACTGAAGCAAAGTCGTACTTCCTGCCGATAATTGGCAGTTGAAGTATTTCCAAGTAATTATACGATCGGTATAACAGTAATCGTGGACGGTTGTTTATTGTCGTGCAAGTAGTGCAGAGCAATTTTGTCAGACAAGTAGAATAGAACGTGGTTTTGTCAGGCTTGACAGCAATGCAGGCCAAAGCTGATTCAACGAGGAAGAATTACGGTCTACTTGATTTACGCGAGTATATCGATCGTACTTAAAGATTAAATTCGTTGAATCTTCGAGAGTGGAAAGTTGAGCATATTGAAAATATTCTACGACTTGAATACTTCGTCGGATTAATCCCGTACGTCTCTGAAGAATATTTTCAACTAATGTCGGCCAATTTCTTCAAAAGCGAAATATTTTTGTTTAGAATAAAATAAAAAGTTACACATTCTGAAATAGCAGGAGATAGTGTTCGTCTGTTTATCCCAAGTCCTAATGCAAAAATTGCTAATTAATCATACAAATAGACGTGAAAGATCCACGTTGCGTATCGTTCGTTCGCTCTCAAGTGGTACGAGTCAATCGTTCTTCGGGCCAAGTCGGCCCCGACAACAGTTTATTCACGTACGGGCGATCGTTTGTCCGCGACAACAGATCGTGTTAATCGTCATTAACAAAGTGATTACGTTGCACAGATTGGAATTCTCGCCGAGGCACTGGGCGGAGTGAATGTCGGCAATTGCGGACACGCGTGCGAGGCGAGGCCCTGCGGAGACGCAGAGTGCCGTCCGCTCCGGGACCGATTCACGTGTCGCTGTCGGCCTGGCATGCCGCATCCGTGTCCAGCGCCGGACGACAACACGATTCTGGACAGCTCTCTGGTGAAACCGAACGGTGGCACGCACTACGAGAGATCGGTGCCCAGTTTCTCCGGCAGCGAGAGCTACCTTCATTACAACGACGCTGACACGATGAAAAGGTACCAGCCAGTTGACAAATCTTGACGTTCGATTAATTAATCCTTCGTTGTTAACGATATCTCGATACTTTATTCTAAACGGCGGCTTTATAAATAAACCCAAACAACGAGTCTACGAAACTCCAGACTATGACGATCCTGTTATTCAGAGAATTCAGCTTCCAGCGTGAATACTTGCGTGAATATGAATGTCCACGTGTCTTCGAAATAAATAAAAAGAAATTTAAGAAAAGAGCTGTTTCGCTGGTTTTAATAAAAATTTAAAGACGCAAAATTAAGAAGCTCGATACCCTCTTTAACACTAAACGTACCAAGCGAGGTCAAATGCCCCCTTTTCAACATTTACTTTAAAATCGTACATTCGTTGTTATTTCTTTCGCTAATCTGACTTCTCGTTTTCTGTTTTTCTCTTAGCTTATTTTTCACCGAGAAAAATTCTTTGCATACCTTATGTACCGCGAGGGGCCATTTGACTCCTTATGGTAAGATAGTATATGTAAAATGTCGGTACGTTTAGTGTTAAATCCTCGAGGAAACGCGACGGTCATCTTTTACTCTTCGAGAAGAAATAAAACAAACAAATAAATAAATCCAAATGATAAGTCTACAAAGTTCTGTTATTTAAAGGATTCAGCGTGAATGGTTTGTGTGACGAGCAGAGATCAGAATATGAATGTCTACGTGTCTTCGCTTATTTTGTTCGAGTAGTAATTAAAGATTATAAAATAAAAAGAAGTTTCAAGAAAGGAGAATCTATTAAAAACTCCAACGCTGGCTTTAATGAAAAATTCAAAGACGCAAAATTAAGAAGCTCGATACCATCTCCGCGTTCTTTCCTCTTTAAATCCCCTGGCGGTCATCTTTTTATTCTTCGAGGAGAAATAAAATAAATAAATTCAAATAATAAGTCTACGTCAAACTCCAGTCTATGAAATCCCTGTTGTTTAAAGAATTCAGCGAATGCCTCGAAATTCGAAAAGGAAGTTTGAAAATTCGAGAAACTATTAAAATTTATTGATAGTTCCACGGCTGTTTCGCTGGCTTTAATGAAAAATTTAAAGACGCAAAATTAAGAAGCTCGATACCATATCCGCGTTCTAATCCCTCTTTAAATCCCCTGGCGGTCATCTTTCTATTCTTCGAAAAGAAATAAAATAATAAGTCTACGTCAAACTCCAGTCTATGAAATCCCTATTGTTTAAAGAATTCAGCGAATGCCTCGAAATTCGAAGTTTGAAAATTTGAGAGACTATTGTAAGCTCCACGGCTGTTTCACTGGCTTTAATGAAAAATTTAAAGACGCAAAATTAAGAGAAGCTCGATACCGTCTCCGCGTTCTGATCCCTCTTTAATCCCCGAGGAAACTACCGCGCAACCTGACGGTCGCCTCTTACCCTCCAGTTATACAGAGTATAAAAAAGATCCACGCTCCAGCCTGCATAAAACGGAAAAATCCGTCTGTTGCAGGATAATAAGCTACAGGGTGGATATCAATATGAGATTCAGGGCGAGCAGCAGCAGCGGTTTACTGTTATGGAGCGGACGGCAAGCGGACCCGCAAGAACAAAGGGACGAGAACGACGATTTTCTTGCTCTTGGCTTGGACCGTGGTTATCTGACTTTAGCTTATAATCTTGGCTCCGGCCAGGCTGTCCTACGATACAATTTAACGAGACTGGACGATGATCTATGGCACCGAGTCCGCGCAGTCAGGTAACGTTGTTGAAAAGTTCCAGCTTTCCCTGGTCGTTAAGTCGACGTGTATCGACCAAGTTTTTTTTCTCCCTTTTTTTTCTTTCTTTTCTTTGTTTTTTTTTCTGATACGACGAGTATTACTTAACGTAATCGAGTTCCCGTGTTCTGAAATTGACTGATGTTTCTTCAGGAACGAACAATGGGCCTCGCTGGTGGTCGACAGCGGGACCGGAGTATCCGCGTCGTCACCTGGACAGCTCAGACAGCTGAACACTGACACGGGTCTCTATGTCGGTAAGTTTAATATATTTCGAGATATAAACGGCACGGTTATATACCGCATGACTTGGAAATCCCTTCTAGACTAGGGACTGTTCCGTTTAAAAATATTTGTTTTACGTTCCCGTGGAAACAGGTACTAAATTTGTATCGCCTGCTAAACATTGTACCTTGAATATTTTAAACGTCCAAAGATTTGCCTCTGTGAATTTTTTTTTATTCCATTTTAATGAGTTTGAAGTGAATCGTGGAATAAACTTTACTGTGATAAAACGTTTCCTTCTAGAATCAGTGGATCCTCCCTGTAGGAAGAATTTTACTACGCGAATTTTTTAAACAGCCCGATTAACGAACCTTCAGATTCGTATGTCTTTCCTTAAACTCTTCTTGCAGTTATTTATCAGTTTTTAAAAAAACTAAACTACACTTTCTATGCAGCTGTTTGTTTGACTGTTTCGGTAACAAGTTCGGCAAAGTGCGCGATCATCCCGTTTAAAAAGTTAAAAGGTTTCTCGTGTCGCGAAACGCCTTACGTTACCGGTTGTAAAATAGCGGGAAACACTTCCGGACATAAGTCCGGAGACAAAGCACTTCGTAGTTCACATACCCCCCCCCCTCCCCGTATTTCCGTGTGAAAATCATAAACATCGAGAATTAACTACCGGCAAGTTCCAACAGAAACCGACTTATATTCGGGTTTTAGCCGTCTTTGAGTTATTACAGAAATTACCAAGTGGGTCATCCTCGGCGGCGGCACGTTACACATTCACGGCAACTTCCGCTAAGCTGTTGAACTCGCAAAGAAATAGCTTGATACATTGCCAAGCTCCCGGAGAACTTGTAAAAGTAGTGTCTTAATACACCGATGTTTAATATACGCGTCGTCGCATTAATAACGTAACACGAGAAAGTTTTTATTAATACGCATATGGTGTAATTTAAAGTCTGCGAATTCACATAGAAAAATTTTACCACGGAAATATTATTTCTTATATAATTATACCACATTAGTGATAATTTTTATTTTTGATTTAATTAAATTTATTTTATTTAATTTATTTTAAATTTTTATTTTTAATTTACCACGAAAATATTATTTTTAATAAATTAATGTAATTATACCACATTGGTGATAATCCCTCCTTTTTTTATTTTTTTATTTTTATTTTTAATTTAATTAAATTTAATTTAATTTATTTTTATTTTTAATTCACCACGAAAATATTATTTTTAATAAATTAATGTAATTATACCACATCGGTGATAATCCCTCCTTTTTTCATTTTTAATCCCTCTCTCTCTCTCTTGTAAGTGAATGAAATTATTCGAGAGATTCTTCTGTTCCTTCTTTTTTGTTTTTTTTTTTAATAATGAAATGAGAGTAAAAGTGAAATACCTGGAGATGCGAGAATGTAGACTGACACAGTCAACTCGATGAAAATAGTAAAATGTGTGTGGGAAATATTTAACAGGTGGTGCGCCGGATATCGTGAGGACAACAGGCGGAAGATACACGAAGGGCATCGTCGGTTGCATCAGTGACCTGGTTCTGGACTCGGATTTCTCCGTGGCGCTGTCATCACCAGGACAAGCCACCAACACGCACTCGTGTATCCCCTGAAAGACATCCGTGCCGTCCGACGTTAGATGGTTAGGTCCGCGTGGACCAGCGCTAGGATATAAAAATGCATCGCGATGAATAACGCTGGCCAAGCCAGAGATCGACGTCGTTGCAACAGCGTTTAAGGTGGACCGCGGCCGCCTTCAGACGCCTTGAACGCTGGGTCACGTCTCGGCGTGGAAAAAAGAGGAAAAAAAAAAAAAAAAAAAAAAAAAAAAAAAAAAAAAAAAAAAAAAAAAAAAAAAAAAAAAAAAAAAANTTATACACCCACCAAATCACCACGGTTCATCATTTTTGTACAGACACATCAACGACGAAACTCTCCCGCAGAAGAGAAGCAAGTAGGGTAAACAGAAAAGAAAAGAAAAATTTAGAAAAAGCAAAAAATTGTAACGAAAAAATAAAAACACGCAAAAAAAAAAGAAGAGAGAGAGAGGGAGAAGATAAAGTAAAGGAAGAAAGAGAAAGACTACGTCGAAATAGTAGACACTGCTTACTGTAAATATTAATGAGAAGGTAATTTGGAAATCTGTCAGTCGCCTCACGATATACATGTTTCCGTTCGGTGACAACTTCCTGTCTCTGCACACCCTCGTGTCTCGTGGGCTACTTCGATAACAATGGAAAAATGAAACAACATTCTAAGTTGTCCTATATATACATATACCCTAGCGCGGTGTTGCGTTTCGACGCGTTTCGTTGCGCGCGCGAACTACGCGGATCCAAAACGCGAGTGGAACGACGTTCAAAACACACATTGTCACAATCGAGTCGGCCCCGATCTGAGTTCCTGCGAATCGTCGTTCCGGTCGCGCGTTTGGACATTGGAAGTTGTTACGTGAGGAAGTTGCGCGCGTCTAGTCGACAGTCACGACTGTCCTCGGCCGGATTAAGAACTTGACAGAGCGCGTCTCGGCGAGACGGCTTTATGGCCTAATAAGATTAAAAAATAGAGAGAGAGAGAGAGAGAGAGAGAAGAAAGAAAAAGAAAGACAAGAGTATAACCCCTCCGCGTCAATTTTTATTAAGCTCTCCGACCGGACGATCACGCGAGATCTTTCAATTGCGAGTCAGTTTCGATTTCAGCGACAGGGAAGAACAGAGGAGAGATATAACAGATATAACAGATATAAGCGTCCGAGGCACCAGAAATAAACGTCCAACCAGTTCACGCGACAACTATTCAAATCATTGTCCAAGATCTCACGTGATTTCTTTTCGTTGCGGCGGCCGTAACGAAACGCGGCCTCCAGTATGTACGTAGTGGCGACCACATTTTGTTTCTCGTTTCGAGCGAGCACGCCTCGAACACTCGACAGAGAGGATTAGAGACGCAGAACAGAACAGTTAAATCAATTACGAAAGGTAATCAAGAAGGACCAAAAAGCAATTAACACCTTTAAACGACGATGCAAAAGCAAGTTGAACTGCACGAAGAATCCGAACGACGTTCTTACGCAGAGAGATTCTTTCTTTCTTTTAACGAATAGATGGCAAATTCTTAAATTAATAAGGCCTTCTGAAACCTGAAAATTACATCGCACACACGTTGACGGATGAATGGATAGATGAATATGTTTGTTTATTTGTTTCCATTGTTTTTTTTTTTTTTTTTTTTTTTAAATAAAATTA
>NIPQ01090406.1:7326-49558 GCA_002806875.1 Lepidotrigona ventralis hoosana
CACACACACACACACACATGGTTAGAGAGAGAGGAAATCGTGCGGTCGCGTAAAGATCACGCCCTTCAAGGAGGCTAACCCAATTCCTTCGTCCCGGGGAAATCGACTTTTCCCTCGGTTTATCAACCCTTTGTTGCAATTAACGTGCGAGATTGCCGGAAAGATAGGAATTCTGCTGTTTGCTTCCTTTTTTTCTTTCGTGCGTCTCTCGTATAATGCGCGAGGCAAATGTGCAATTAGTTGATTTAGTGGCTTTCCATGGCATGATTTTGTTTCCGTATGCTAAAGTGTAGTGAATATTATATCGTATGAGAGAAATCAGCTACTACTTATTTGGATCTGATAAACTATAGTTGCTAGAACAGTTTCGAATCAACGATCAATCTTCGGATCAACAGTTGCAATCAACGATCTTTACTCGACAGTACTTTCCTCTAGTTGCTATAGTTTATTCAACGATGCTTTTTTTAACGCGAGAGAAATTTCACGAGTTTGCGAAAATAATGTTTGCAGTGTCATACCTTCTTTTATTTTTTTTTTTTTTTTTGATCGATGGAGTTGATCAACGAGTGGCACCTCGTATCGGTCATTCATGAAAATCTTCGCGAGATCCTGCAAAAGAATATATTTTTCTAAATAAATTGTGTCACATTTACTTCACACAATACAACAAATATTGTTACATATACAATGGATATTAATTCTATGAATATTAACTTTTCGCTATATATGTATAATGAAATATGTTTCTTTTCCATACGGCATGTACTGACTGGCGTGAATTTCCAATGAATCGACGGGATCCTGACAAGAATCATCTTAAAAAAATTTCAAGCTCTGTGATTCTAACATTAAAATTATTAATCAGTCGTTTGTAATTTATGACAGAACTTGATCCAGATTTACAAGCTCGAGATATAGATACCTATACACGTGTAGCGTAGAGAGTTCGTATCAACGAAGAGTCATCAACCTTTCAAGTGAATTCACAAAAACGTGCAGCGCGTTGCCGGCGTTTAATATTATTAATTAAAATGCGTGAATATAATGAATACCGAAAATCCCCAACGAAAATATAATTCTACATCAATTTTAATTATAAACGCGCGTGCATTCGTGAAATTCTTCAGTCGCGATGAAAACGCTCGAGCGCGTGATTCTTCATTCCACATTGATATAATAACAAATATTATACTTGAATTCGTTCGAAATCTTCGCCGCGCAGCCCATACTGGCTGTTCTCTATTTCACATCTCATTCACGACTATCCAGAGATTTAAGTGAATAAACGAAGCAAGCAAACACCCTCTAATCGAGAACCATCCGACTCCATGGACTCTCGAAAACAATCCATAAAACCCCAAACATATCCCGCCGATTTACCAGAACCATCTGCTGTCGAGCAACTGCGTTAATTACTAGTAATCGATACTTCGTTAACAAACAGTTCGAGCGAATTACCACACCGAGATTTATACCGGCTGCTGGATCCACGCTGGCAAAAATCCGTGAATTGACTCTCGAGCTGCGGATCGTGAACACGGTGAAATTGATAAATATTATTTATATAAAATTTTTTTTTAATATATATATATATATATATATATATATTATATAAAAGATATAAATTAAGAAATCGTGCTAAATGTTGCTAAGCAAGTACTTTACTTTAATTTTTTCTTTATAAATGCATGAAAATTCGTTCCAATAAGTTCAGTTGTTAATTTTACAAAGAACAATTTATAAACAGGTTCGTAACAGGAAACTTGCTTCATTTCCGCGATAATAAAAACTTCGAATTGTACTGTATTGTGAAAGATGCATGTTATTTAAAAAATTTTTCGAACGACAGCCAATCGAGAGTGAACGCTTGATGTCAAATCCGCGATCTAGTTGCAGGAAAGCTAACGGCAACCTAAAATATTCTAGATGGAATAAAACCATTCACGATGGAATAATCATCCAGGTTTTTACTTTTATTCCCTAATATCATCTACCAACAGTTTCGAAATTTCGTTCAAAATTCTCGAACTTACAAACTACTAGAGCAAAAGTTAATCATATTAAAAAAAATAATTAGTTTACTTACGTACTGAACATGTTCAAAGGAGATTGTTCGATGTTAAATTTTCAATTTCAACACCGAGCAACTCAATCGAATAGGCGTGTATAAATAACCAAAAAAAAAAAAAAAAGAAAAATGAGAAAAAGGTCGAATCTCGACAAATATTTTAATCGTTGTCTTCCTCTCTTCTCTTCTCTTCGTCAAAAACGCGGGCTGATGTCGCGCAAGCGCGCGTACGCGCCCGGTGAAACGGAGCCCGAATTCACGCACCGGCGAATACTTTCGAAAATGTGCGTGGCCGCTCAATCAAATCTCGCGAAATTCCTCGGCCGTGCCATAAAGGGATTGCCTCCATTCGCTTCATACCAGTGTGTCCCTGGCAGCCGGCGTTTTACGAATCGTTCGACCGTCCAGCGCACGTTTGCTCGCTTTTCCCGTCCGTTCGAAACGAAGAATCGCCAGCTCTCTCTGTCGTCAACCGTCAGGAGACACACAGGGGATGAGAGAAAGATTTCGAGGGAACGAAACGATTAGCCAACAAGTCATTGGCACAGTAATGATTCGAATTTTTTAATACAGATTTTTTATGGTTTTTTTTTTTTTTTTTTAACAAATACATAACGCTTCATTGCGAGAAAATTATTGAGATCTATGAAAAGTTCAATTCATTGACAAAGTTGGATTATCTTCATTTCTCTGCTAGATTTAATCTCCATAGTAGGTAAATGATTCAGAGCCGCAAAGCAAAGAGTAAAATCTGTATCAGCGAAATTGTTTGCTAACCGAAGTTGTCCACGAAGATGCAGCGTTGTAAATTTATAAAACTTGCTCCACCAAAGGTTTACGAATTGATTATTATTTTCGTTCGTACCACCTGCTGTGGTTCGAATTTTCACCGTTTTAAATTCTATATCAAATTCTATATCTGTAAAATTTACAAGTTCCATAAATCCACATTCACTATTCTGGTAATATTCTAATATTGAAAGAAAGTAAGTAAATGGCTTATTGAACGCGAGTTTTCAAGCTGTTCGATTTTGAATTCGCTCGAATTCGCGTGACTTGATTAATCTGAACGAAGCTTTACGATTATCAAAGACCAATTAACAACCACGTACGTACGTTGTGCGTTATTGAAAGGCCCCTCTCCCTCCCACCGTTCCGTGATTTTTCGGTCCGTCGATCGGCGTTTCTTTTTCGTTTTCACCCTCCCTCCCCCCCTCTCTCTCTTTCTATTTGATTTTTTCTCTGCTTTCTTTATTTCTGGTGCTGCTTTGTCAGGTTTATTTGAGAGCGGCTCGAGTGACATAACTCTTGCGAGACTCTTTTTAGAGCGTCGATTTTGAAGGTTGTTTTTGGCGAGTTTGAGAGGAGAGACATACGCTTTATACGTGGGCGAAAATTTTCGTTCGTTACGTCGTTTTTTTTTTTTTCGCGTTCGCGACGGTTGATCAGAACTGATTTCATGAATACAGGAATTATTTTATCATTTCATCTCCTGCTAAGCATTGCATTTTATGATCAATTAAACTCAAACGCACGGGGATTCGTCACGTATCGTATTTAATTAATCGCGAAATTTCCTTCGGCGGGGAGAAAAAAAAAACGCAATTTTACGCGAATCGTTTCTCGCTGTCATTAACATTAATAAAAACAATGCACAGTAGCATCGCGCATGATGAAATTAACTAACCGAAATTTAGTGTCTGTATAAAATTCTAGAATGTCGAATATATATGAATTCTACTATTAATTTCATCTAGAGCAGGAACAAAAATCTAGCAATAACTATATAAAAATTCCTATCTGCTGTAAAAATGAAATTTAATAACAAACTCGATACTTCCAATAAACATGGAAACAAAATTTCCTGTTACGTTCTATATTTCTAACGATACAGTCGCTAGAAATATCTGAAAACAAAACTGAAAATAGATAATATCGGTCTATTTAATGAAAGAAAGTAAAAAGGAACACAGCGGAAAATACGATCAATGCAATTTTGTTTTAATCCATAAAAGGATATAATTCCGGGAAATGCGTTTCCGGTCGGCGAAAAAAATAGAAAAAAAATCGCATACAAAAATCGATGAGGAATTTCTTGGAAAAACGATCGATAAATACGAGCGCGAGGGGATGCTCGATGTTTTCTCGACTTACAAGCGTTTCGAGTACTTCGGTTGAAATATCGAGAGGATACTTTCATCCCTGTCTCTCTTCGATCCTCGTCGCGGACGAACGAGGTGAAAAGGGAAGATCGCTACTTTTCCGAGTCTAAATCGTAATGGTTTTCTATTAACCAGCGGAGTAAGTAAATATTTGAAGAAAGATCATCGCTCGAGAGGAAGTTCATTAATCGTCTTGTTGAACCGGGATCTATTCTTAAGTGACAGAGTTATCATCTGCAACCTCGACTCCCCGATTTATGCGATCTAAATTGAGCGATTATCGATAATCGAAAATTTGCATCTAATATTTCATTTATTTTATTCGTGCACTCGGTGTATTTTATTTGAACCTCTGGTTTACACAGTTTCATCGCAAAAGCTGATGTGGAATTTACTAGACAAATTAACAATTGAAATCTGCATTGGTATTAACATTGTTGCAAATAGAATAGCAAAGGGCAAAGTAATATTTCACTTGCTTTGTTATTTCAAAACGCACTTCCCTTGTTTGCAAATTTCTTCGACCAGAGCGTCATTGATTTTCACGCAGTTTTATATACTTCTACGAGTGAAGTTGAATCGAAAACAGGCAAATTTATAGAAAAAAATTTTAAAATTTCGATGGACGAAGGATGGACGGAATCGTGGAGCAATCTTTTCAAACTGTGTTTCAAAGTACAGAGCAATGGAGTTTTTCCGCGTGAATGAAACACGCAGCGCCGCGACCAATAATTATGAAACTAATCAGACTTAATGCAAACGGTCGCGTGACGCGAGTTATGCGACGCTTCGAAGAATCGACGATTTCCATCGCGTCATGCGACTGCGAAATATCGTGCGTTTTCGTGTGTGCACGCTGCCATTGATTAATGAACGAATTCGCATGATTCTACCCNCCAAAAAAAAAAAAAAAAAAAAAAGAAAAAGAAAAAAATGGAAACGCTCGATCGCTAAAAACGAAATGCGAAACTCTCGTCGAGATTCGACGTTCATGCAACGAGATTCACGTGGGAAATTTAGATTAGAAGGTAAATGGTATTAATTCAATTATAAATTGAAACACTTTTGAAAACATTTTCATTCGTAACGTCTAATGAATTTCCACGTGCGTTTACAGAGAATTCTAAAGTGGCAAAATTGCCTTTATATATATAAATTTCATGAATATAATCGAATGGTAAAATGAATTTAAAAAAGACAAAATAATAATATTGAATACACGTAATATACGAAAAATATATACAAGAATACAATGCTTTCCATTTCGATCGATGTGGAATTACCTTCTTAAAAATATAAATTTTCACGGCTATCTGCAATGTCTACTTACAACGAGGGGCGGGGAAAAAAAAAAAAAAAAATATAAANATTTCATTCGCAATTCTTTACAAATCCCGCTCGTTAATATTGCAACTGCGAAGAAGAATTGTAAGGATTTGATATTTTTTTCCATTGTTTGTACGTTCTCTATTTCGGTTTTATAATTTTCATTGAAATTTCAAAAAGATCGAAACGTGTATAATATGGTGACAAATTGCTGCTTGGTCCTTAATGGATTGAAATCAGAGATTTCGTGATTCGAAGTGACGAGGAAATACATCGGACTCACACATCGACACGCAGATTTTGATGAAATTTATACGGGTGACAGTTCTCAATGAAACATTTCACGTATATATATATTTTTTTTCTTCTCGACGATGATATAAATCGACAGGTAATCATTCCACATGCAGGCAAGGTAGAATCAAGCTTTTTTCGTTTAAGATTTCATTTTGGAGAAAACAGACAGAGTTGGAGAGAGTTCTCTCGTGATAAATGAAATACAAACGAACGATAAATAAATCGTGTTACTTTTTAAAATGCGTATCCAAATGTAATTAACGTGAAATTCAACGTCAAAAACTATATACTATGTATATATGTGTAATTGAACTTTACACTAACCGAATTTAGATCTAAAAAGACGATTCGGTATTACAAATTTTTTCTGAATTAAAAATTTTTACATCCAAGTAAGTTCAATCACAATGTAAAATTTGACTAATCAGAAGCCAATACTTTTAAATTTACAAGTGTCCTGTTATTTTTTAAAATAACGTGCTATTAAATATACATATTTCGAACGGAATTGTTTCGAACGTTTCAAACGTCCGAGAAAGAAAAATGCAACCCAATAAAATTTGCTGCCAAAAAAAAAAATACTCTCAAATTTAAGGAACGTATAAACCGCACGCAGGAACGATCCACGCACATGGGACCGCATAAACTATCGTGATTCACTGTATTGTACGTACCTACTTCGACACGTTCGATCGGATATTCCACAGAGACAGATGATAGAGATCAATGACAGAGTTGTGCACGTATGCGGACGTATTCGCACACGGATGCAATTCTCAAGGACACGAAGGTAAAGGTGTACAAGGTGAAATAGGGGGAGAGAGAGAGAGAGAAGAAAACATTTACTAGAAAACAGGGTGAACCGTCGAACTGCAGGTGTGTCCTGGTGTAGACGTATTCGCAAAGCTCGTCGGTACACAAAAGTCGACCCATTTTCCATCCTTTCCAACCTTTCCACCCCTTCGAACCTTCTGTCCTCCTCTCTCTCTCTCTCTCTCTCTTCTTTTTTTTTTTCGTTGGTTCATTCGCCTACCTACTACCCGCCACCACGAGCCGTCACACTTGTTGCACGACAGAAAGGGAGAGGAAGGGATCGAGGGGGCGACGGAGAAAAGAGGGTGGAAAGTGTGTAAGGCCGTGTATATAAACGACGTCCGCAAGCACCCCGCCGATTGATATCGAACTGATATTCAACTCTCGTCTGTGTGCAAGTTCGCAGTTTCTACCTATTCTGGAAATTGTTGGACGACTGTTCATTGTCAAGGTTCGCTGCCCCAACCTTCCAACCTCTTTCGCCCCGGCGAATTGCCGCGGTTGGTGTTGTAACTTGTGAATTTCATTCGACGTCTGTTGGTTAATTTGCAGCTGACGCCTTTTTCTCAAATTTTCATATAGGAGAACTTCGATCACTTTCACGAGTTCCATCGAGTTTTGATGTACTCTTCTTTTTTTTTTCGAGTTTACGTAGAAAAATTCTGCATAGCAAACAAGTAACTCTACGTGTTTTCTTTTTTCTCCTTTTACTCAATCGTCACGTCACTCAAGATTTTATATAATTTGCCTTAGAAACTCATTGCTGCTTCGTGACGATCAGTTTTGCAAGATGTTAAGGCCAAGGGTACGTAACATTTGTGTGACACGGATGAACCCAGCGTGGCAAATCAGGAATTTCTAAACCGTTTGACACCACTTGGAAAACTCCAATCTAGGCACCCCATAAATTTAGTCAGTTTCGAGTGCCGACGAGGTTCTTCCGCGCCGTAGGATTGCCATGTCACAAACACGTGCGCGCACTCGAAAGATCGTGTGTAATTTTCAGAAGACAACCATTCCCAGAAATTCCTCCATACTTGCTGATTGGTCTTAACATATGCTCTGCAACTCCTCAGAGTCCTTTGAAAAGGGCAATCCAAGGCTTGTTATAAAGGAGAAACTTCGAGGAAACGAAGGGAGAAATTAAATTGAGATATTCGACGGCAGAATATTAACAGGTAATCGGCAACAGTATGAACCTAATAGCTTGAATTAGCTTATATATATAATTACTATAATTATTTAATTTTCTAATTTCCATTAGATGATAAAAGTCTGATAAAAAGAATTAATTTTTCAAATTAAAATATAATAATTATTAGATAAAAAGATAAATTTTTCGAATTAAAATATAATAATTATAATTCTATTAGATGTCTGATAAAAAGAATTAATTTTTCAAATTAAAATATAATAAAATTAAAATATAATAATAAACATTATTTCTAATTTTTCAAATTAAAATATAATAATAAACATTATTAATGGTTAGATTTATTATTTAATATTTACTAACTGCAAATTAATTTTTTTAAATTAAAACTAAAATCCAATTAGTAATAATATAAATAAATTATATATAAATATTTTATCAAAATATATCTTTTTCAGACATATTACTAAACAAGCAGTTTTCTGTTAGAAGTCAAAATAGTATTAAACAGTATTCAGAATCCAGTAGAAGCCATCGTATCAACAAATCAATAAATAAAGGCAGATCAATCGTAATTATTCATTTCCCGCATCAGTGACGAGTGATCCTTACACAGATATTCTTCCAAAAATTGTAAAAAATTCTATTTTGAACTTGATATGAATTCACTCTGCCCTTAAGGAATTTATAACTCGCTAAACGGAACACATTCTCGCACATATTCTTCAAAGTCAACGAACGGTTCGCGAAATTATTTTTTTTTCTTTATTATACTAATTATTTCAAATCTAATTTTTAATCTAAATAAATTNCACTCTCAATTTATAACTCGCTAAACGGAACACATTCTCGCACATATTCTTCAAAGTCAACGAACGGTTCGCGAAATTATTTTTTTTTCTTTATTATACTAATTATTTCAAATCTAATTTTTAATCTAAATAAATTAATTTCATTAAACAAAATACTAAATTTAGAAAACAAAAATTCCATTTGAATGTGGATTTGATCCAATTTCTGAAATTTTCATTACCATTTTCCATATTATTCTATATTATTGAAATTACTTCATTATTAATTCCATTAATTATATGTTTAAAATATTTATTAATTTTTTCTATATAATAAATTTAATTATTTTATTCATAATTATAATTATTATTTACATTAATTATTGAACGAATGTTAGGATGTTCATTCTGAATATTTCAAAAATTATATATGAGAGTAGAAAGGAGGCAGCAGCAAGAGGACAGAAATAAAAGCTGATGCGCGGTGCATACATGCATTGATACGCATACTTACATACTCGCGAGAGAAGAAACGTCCCGGCCGGCGCATCTCGGCCACGTTTGACGGCCAAATCGAGCAGCAAGAGACGCGGCACGTGCTTGCTTCTCCCGCATCATCGCCAACCACGTCGCAGGAATGTGGTCTGCAAACATACGGGTTAAGGGACTCGTGTGAGTCGTGCTCGTAAATAACTCAACGATCGTAATCGTCGGGTTCCGCATTCGCTAAACGTTCGTCGTGTGTGCTTTCGAGACGAACGTGTGCGAGATACGCGCGGTTTCGTTTAACCAGGCGTAAGAAATCACTCGGAGGGGGCATCGCGCACACGCTCGTCTTCGCGCTGCTTTAGCTTCGAGCAGTTGCGGAAGGTAATGGAGCCGCGTCATCATCGAGCCTCACACGTCCCACGGATTCTTACCATTACTGCTCTCTCTCGATCGCCGTGAAACGCGATTCGGACCGCGTTCCGTCTCTTCGCGACGGTTTACGTAACTCGCGATCGTATTCTCGGTTTCGTCGCGCACGATCCAACCGAGGCTATTCGAGTTTCCTTAACACGTTCCGTGTCACGTGTACCACCGGTGGTACACGCAGTCATATTTATTTTATTTATTTATTTTTTGCAATCGAACTGATCGCAACGCCACGTGTACCACAAGTGGTACACGATGTGATAGCTACTCTAAACGAGAGAACTACTTAATGAAGATTGTGTGATAATATATCAACCTTTAGTCAAAATATCAAATGGCCTGAACGACAACAAAAGGCAAAAATGCCTTGGCACGGAACGTGTTAATCGATTTCAATCGGAATTTCAATTTCTGGACCGGTAAGCACATTACTGAAGTTATGACCGTTTGACGTAGTTTTGTAAAATCATTCATAATAATTAAATCACATCCATGTTTTTTAATCATTTAGAGTTTCAAAATTACCCCGATTTAGCAAAATTTGTCAAAAAAAAAAAAAATCCTGTAAAAGAAACGTTATAGCGTTATAGCTCAGTCAACTTCAGTAGTACGTATCCGTAATAGCTCAGAAATTGAAATTACGATTGATAATCACACCGATGTTCTCGCCTCTCGCTTGCATCCCTCTGTTTAACCTTGAATTTGAAATTCCTCTATCCATAGCGCTACACGATCTATCTACGAAACATCTCAACGTACAACCTTCTAAATCTTTACACACCAACACTCTCGACCCAGTCCTTGAACTTGAAATCCCTCGACATCACACCAACGCCATCTTACCGGAGATAACTCAGTGTCCTCTTTAGGTATACGTACTCTCGCAGCAGGAAGCACACGGTGAACCGTTCGTTCCATCTGGATGGATTCGCGATGTTTACAAACGCGAGCAGAAAGGATGAGGCAGACCTAAACTCTCTCTCTCTCTCTCTCTCTCGTTTCCTTTTCAGGCCAGAGAGCCGAGTAACCGGAGGGATGAACCAGAGGTTAGACAAAGAGGGAGAGAAAGAGGAATGTCGAGCAGAGAGGGATTCGTGGAACAGTAAGAGAGTACACCGGGCTACGAAAGCACGAAGAGGTGAAGGTGGAGGTGGAGGATGAGGCGAAGGAGTACGGGGCCAGAAGGCGTGCAGTTAGACGCGGAACGGAACTGGAACGGAGCAGAAATGTTATCATAAGCGTAGTGAACTTGACCCACTCCGTGGAGTGGGCTCCTACAAACACCACCACCACCACCACCACCACGATGATATGAAGTTACGGGCCGCTCGTGCGAACCAGTAACACGATAACAGCTGTTGCATACCTCTCGATTCGCGGGACAGCAAAAGTTTCGACGATCGCGTGCCACTCTCACGTACACACACTGTCGCACACGTGTACAGGCTGAGTCACATAACTCGTCCACGCGAATATCTTTGGAAGTATAGAAGCGTTGGAAAAAGAGGAAAAAGGGAAGTATTTTCTGTAGGAAAATTGTAGGGTGTAGTGAATCTCGAATCTTTGTAATTTTCGTGTGAAATTACAAAGATTCGAGTTTTTTTTTTTTTTGAATGCTATTACAATACTATAGTTTGTACACGACTGTAGAAAACAAGTTTTATCAATAATTCATGAAGTATCTCTTTATTAGTAATAATAAAAAGCATTTGTGCAACTATAGCCAGAAGGAATCTAACAAGTCTAACAAGTATCAAAGCACCGTTTCATTTTCATCAAAACATTGTATATCACGGTAGAATAATTTCCACCATTTAACAATGAAACACCATACAGTTATCATCTAATTTTTTGTTAGTCTTTCCAGTGTGATGTTAGACATACCAGATAAACATTAAACTATTCAGTTTCGTAGTATTAGAATACGTGTATTTATAATCTAGTAGCATACATCATACGTCACAGATTTCATAAAAATGATGAGTGCTTACATAATTTATATTGAGCAATGGCACGTGTATCTGAAGTTACTCCGGATGGACAAGTTACATGACTCACCCTGTATAGTGAGGTACGTATGTACAAACATAGATGCATACATAGAGAGAGAGAGAGAGAGAGTCGACGTTTCTGCTCTCCCTCTCGTTTCTGATTCTCTCTCTCTCTTTTCCCTGATTTTTTTTCTTTTTTTACTCTCTTTCTCTTTCCACGTCACGCTTTCTCCGGCTTTTTTCCCTACCCAACACACGTACGTTCGCGTACGTACGCGCGAGAGACACTCGGCTATATACAGCCAACATCCAGAGAGAGCCGAGGTATTCCATCCACGTCGATCACACGAGAAATCGCACGTGCCTCGCAAGGATCATCCGCCACGGGGGAGAAAAAGTTGTCGGTTCTCGAACAGAGCGGCGGCTAAATCTTGACACGCCTAACCTGGAGAAAACGTGGATACCCGCTTGAGACGTGTCACGGCGGCATCTCGATTTGTCTCAATTTGTCGCTTAGTCGCGGATTTGTCGTGAGGCTAATTGGAGCCAGATGGTGCGCTGAAAACTGTTTTAAAATGTCGATCGTCGACTGATATCTGAAGCGTGGGATATTGGCGGATTTTCGTTTACAGAGATTCTATCATTTTTTTCTTGTTCTTCATCTGTTTCTTGTCTCGAGATCAGCTTTGGTGAACAATTTTCATCTGAATCACGGTCGATTTGAATCGTCCCGGCTAATTTTAGAAAAGAGAGAAATCTTCTTCGAAAGACTAAACTTGCTTTTGGAAGAGTGCTCAATGATCCGATAGTTGGATAATTTTATAGAGAAAGAGATTTATTAGCTATTGGAGGAGAAGTTATCTGAGAAAGATCTGATTTACAAAAATCCTGTTATCCTGTCCATCTCAGACGGAGAGAAGAATGGCCTGGGACTGCGCGTGAGGCGCAACAAACTTGTTCGACGCCAGTAGGAAACTAACTAATGTCAGCGACATGACTCATTCTACGATCGCCTGCGAGGGAAAGAAAGCGAAAGGTGGAAGACAGATTGAGATCGCCGAACGGGTAAAAAAGTAAAAGTGAAACTGCTGGACCCAACGAGACCGATCTCCGGGGGGTCTGAGACGAGACTCGGGTTCTCCTTTAAAGAAGAAGGACGACGCAAGGGGAGAGAACGATACTTCAATGAGACATCGATCGCTCATTAGTAACACGAGAACGATTCCCCCCTTCTTTCTTTCGTGCTCTTCAACTACTGCCGCGTACACCCCCGCCCAAAAGTCTCGGAACGAGTACTATATTTATCATCGAAATTGAGAAAATTAAACAGCACGTTGTAGCAACGATCGCAGTCTGTAAAGTGTCAACGCGTTAAATTGAGAAATTCGATTGTTTGCAATGAATATTAACCCTTTGCATTCGACTGTCTTTTCTCAGGGGACATCGTACTTACGTCTTGGAAGCTTGGACTTCCTCTTTTTATCATTTGCTAATAATGATAATTATAACGTATACATTTGGCGTTGTACGATGCGTTGTATTGTAATATAATATCTGAACAGATCTCTAGAGTGAAAGCTGTAATAATAAGTTATGAAAAGTTAATATAAGGACAGAAGAAATTCTGATTAACACAATAATTCGGAATAATTCGCATAAACTAAACTTCTTATTGCCTCTTAAAGTTCAAAAAATTTGACTAGCAGAACTTAAAAAAAAAAAAAAAAAAAAAAAAAATAAAAAAAAATNCCCGCAATGCACGTTAATGATTGCTAATTAAATTGGAACGATATCGACGTGTTAGGAAGATATAATCGACAAAATTGCGCGTTAAATACCATTTGAATGATTTACTTCCAGTGCCATGTCGTTTTTCTTTGAAGTGACGATGCTTCGTAAATAAGTTGCTGATAGATGATACAAAGAAAGTTTGTCGAGGGCGAGGGATTCAAGAGAAGAATTATCCCGAGACTTTTGTGCAAGAGTGTATGCAAAGAGCCAGACTTCTTTATCGTTCAGCAAGCTTCTTAAGTCCCCCTCGTTTCCCTCTTTCGACCACGATAAACTTGACCCAGTGAGAAACAAATCGGACCAACTCCTACTAAATCGAAACCAGGCTCTCCGCGCGCGACAGGCGTATAACGTTCGTAAACGTTCAGCGAGAGGAAAATAGAGAAAAAGTTTCTCGGTTGCGAATTTACAGGATGACGTTCTCATACGGAGTAGTAGTAAGGGGAATGGAGAAAGCAGTGGTCAGACCTGACTCGGATGTAGAAACCGAGCGTCCACGTAACTACATGTGATATGTATTGAACTGGTATTAAACCACGCTCGTTGAATAACTGATTTGTAACAATTATTAATCCCCATAATCATATCTTAAGTTACAACTACATTTAATTATCTCTCGTTATATTATATTTAATCTGTCTTAAAGCTGTTTAATCCTATCGGCTAATCTCTTCCCTTTGTAAATAAGCAACACTTTGTAATGAAATGCTTCCAACTTCGTGTCAAAACCAACTTCAACCACCCAATCCCCATTTCGATCTTCAACCACCAAAAGAAACCCGAGCGAAGATCAGCAACAGGACGTGGAACAGGGAAATTGTACATGAAAGGGCAGATCCCGGTCGATGTTTACAGACAGCAGCGACGATAAGCGGACCGGATTCCTGCAGTGCAGTGTACTGGCATCGCGATAAGCCCTTTACCTTCTATCCATCTTTCTCTCTTTTCCTCTCTCCCTCTCTCTCTCTCTTTGATTGCTCTTTTTTCCCCAGTTTGTCGGACATATTCTCTCTCTCTCTCTCTCTCTCTCTTTCTGTGCCTATCTCTCTCTGTCTGGCCTGTCGTGGCATGGTCGTGCCACGAATCTGGAGCACCAGGTATCCGCTAACGAACCGTGCAAACGTGTCAGAGAGCCCGTGCACGTGCTCGCGTATATACACGAGCGTCTCTCGCCCTTGCGAGCCAGCGCGCGCACGGAAGCGCATGTAAAGCATACACGGACACGCGTGCACACGCGGCGCGGTCTCGACGGTAGTTTACCTCGAACCACGGCAAGTTCACCTACATTCGCGTGGGGTGGCTGCACCGCACAGGGAGAAGATTAAAGAGGGATACTCGGCCTCTCGCAGATAGAGAGAGAACGACGCGACCAGCTGAATGAGCGGCCGACAGAGAGAACGAGAGAGAGAGAGAGAGAGAGAGAGGGGGGGGCACAGGGTGGNGAGAGAGGGGTGGGCACAGGGTGGTAACAGGGGGGAATTTAAACCGGCATTCGAAACTTCGCAAACCTCTTGTAGCGACTAGAGATGGGATCGAGTACCTCACAAGTATGTTCGAATCTTTCATACCTAAGTATTCCCTCTCAGAAAGTATCCAATCTAACGCGTGTTCGACATAACCTAACCTGGTCACAAGTCTGTAATATCAGGGATATTACAAATTTTAGTTCTTCCATTATTTGTTTACTCATTTGGTTAAAATCAATTGAAATATGCACTGCAACCTAACCCAACGATTAATGAAAATCATATTGCAGTTAATAATCGAGGATGTATATTTTAATAGCGAATGTTACCGGTCAAAATCACTTGAAATATGCACTGCAACTTAATCGAACAATTAATGAAGATGATATTGAGATTGCAATTAATAATGGATGCTGTGTTATTCTAGTATCGAACGTGGAGGAGTTTCAGTGTAACGAAAATTCTATTGACTTGACGAAGCAGTTCTTCTATTACATCGCACAAATAAGTTTTTAATACCTAAGTATCTCCTCAGAAAGGAGATATTTCTAACGTAATCTAAGCTAATCATAATCAAATATTACAAATTTTAGCTCTTTTATCATCGTTTACTCATCTTGATAAAATCAATTGAAATATGCACTGCAACTTAACCCAACGATTAATAAATATCACACTGAGATTGCAATTAACAATGGACGATGTATATTTTAGTACCGAGTAGTTACAGGTAGATGAGTTTTTAGTGTAACGAGTATGTTCCATTATACTGACACGCATATCTATTTCTAAGATTCTTCTGCCACTTGTAAAAGCTCCGAATTTTACAAACATCGAGCTATTAACTATAGAAACCAACACAATCGTCCAAATCTCAAATCCTTTTAATGGATAACATAACACGATAATCATGAACAATGATATCAACAGCATTCCTACTACGGTGGAACTAATTTCGATCATTCTGAAGATTCCTCAAAAATTCTAGCAACTGTTGCACATCACAAATTTCATCCGAAATTAAAAAAAAGGAAAAAATTCGATTATTTATAAACTGAAATTAATTCACTTCCATGCTTCTGAGTAAATATTAATTCCAGTATAAAAAAAAAAACGAATGAATACTTGAAGAACTCGTTGGAGCAGTATATTCGAAATTCCATGTAAGAAAACTCAGATTCGAATTCGATTCGAATTTGTAAGTACATATCGGACTTGGTTCCATCCCTAATAGCGACCTCGCCTACCTGTTATCTCGATCAGCCATCGATCGGTGGTTACTAACGAAAGAACTTAGCCGCCCTTCAACCTCATCCTCCTGTCTCTCTTTCTCTTTTCGATGTTTCTCCGTCTCGCTCCTGTCTTCGAAGGACCCGTCTTCGTTTTCCCATCGCTTTGAACTTGACCCAGTGAACGAAGAAGAGCCCGCAGGAGAGAGAGGACGACTGGAATATTTCAGTTGCGGCGAAGCTATAGCACTACCGATCCTATCACCCCTTAAACGGGACGGAAGATAGGGCACGAGGGTGCGTACAGATACCGAACGACCGAGATCTTAGAAGGGAACATAGTTAGCGAAGTGTTAATTCACCGATTTCGATGAAATTTGGTATAAATGTACTTTTCAAAAGAAATATATCAATTTTGTTCTTTATCGGCAATCGCCGATACCGAAGGGATGAAACTAAAAACCTCAAAGTTGGAAAAATTAAAATGGTGTATACCATTTGTTTAAACAATATATTTTAAAAAAAACATATTTTTTGCAATCGATGGTTTTCCCAATACATTTTCTTGAATATTTGTTTACGAAAATTACATGTCAAAACGCATGTTAATTATAGATAAAATAAAATGGAATGAAAGAATTTCTTTGTTTCAATCTTGGACCAAGAATCAAGAGTCTTGATTCTTTAAATGAAGAATTACAGTAGGTGTGCAAAGTATTAACGTTATATTCTTCTTATGGCATATTCTTAAATATTTTTATCACAAATTATCCTCTTCTCTGATCAAAGGGTAAATTCAACAAATACTCTTGGACTCTGAGGAAAAAAGGTTTGCACGGAGAAAATTGTAGGTAAAAAATAAAGTAGAAAATTATGCTACAGAGTCAACATATATATAACATGCTCAAGTCACATGTAGGATTCTTGACTCGTTGCTGTACTAAACTATGAAATCTCAAGAATGTTTAAGTATAGAATACAGCTGCTTCTGTAGAATTTTTACGAGAAATATATCGTAACGATTTAGAGATTCGTATTATCGTAGATTTTCGACGGCGAAGGCAATTCTACTTTGGCGAAATTGTGTCTTGGAAGTAGGCCAGTTCGGACGAGCGCATGAATCTTTAACGCTTCGACGGAATGATCCGACGTGCTAGATCTCATTGATATTTAACACGTTAAACCTTGGATTATTCGTGAAATTATCTTTAGCGCAACGTTGTCCATAGATTTTATCGTTTTTTCGTTCGTCGCAAAAAAAAAAAAAAATGGCANGTACAACATGTCAGAATATACTTACAAGCACAACAACAAGCATCCCTGCATCGCCATTGAATCACATGAATGGTCCCTAGTCCCTATTCCTACTCACGTAAAATCGATCTTAAAACGATCGTAAAACTTCACGAGACCATCGACACGCACGGAAAGAGCAGACGAGAGAGAAAGAGAGAGAGAGAGAGAGAGAGAGAGAGAGAGGAAATTGGTTATCGCGGCTCATCCTTCGGAAAACGATCACGCCTGGTGACGTAGTGGAACACGACCGTGGCAGCAGCCTTTAAACAGGGCCATTGACCCTTCGCAGTAGGACTACGCGAGGAAAGGTCGTAGTAGAGGCAAGCGATCCGTTCCATTCACGAACGCTCTAAGAGAGGCATTATCTCCCTACGACCCTGAAATTCCCGGCTCTCTCTCTATCTATCTATCTATCTATCTCTATCTCACTTTCTCTCTTGATTGCTCGTCCTTCTTGCCGCGTGGCAAACAACCCCCTTACGTTTCTCTCGTCTCGTGCAACCGATGAGTGGCGGCGGCAGTGGGCCGTTTCACTTCAGCCCTGGCGTCTTCTCTCCGCTGCTCTTACTTTATTGCCTGTAGGCGCCGGGCGTCGCCGCTTCTTTACACCGTAGAGAGCGTGCGAAGCGTTAATAGCTACTATGAACCTGACCCAGCCCGTCGACGAACCCCAACCACCGTCACCAGCTCTACCAACACAAGCGTGGAACACCGCCACGCTTTGCAAGCCACGACCAACGAGAGGGAGGAGAGACGCTAGTTCCAAGAGTCGCATCATTACGGCTTGCTGGCTATAGAGCCCGAGCCGTAATACGTCGTTACTGACGCCAGCCACTTCATTAACGAGTTGAAACTCGCGCAATTGCCGTTCGCCAACACCACTATCGGCCTACGACCGTATCAACGATCCGTTTTCCCTTTCTACTTCTCCGTTTCCCGCGGCAGCCGCGGGAACGCGGATTAGTTCGCGCGCTACGAGAATGAGAATTCATCCGAGGTGATTGATCCGAAGAAGATCGGGGGTTGAAAAGCTTCAGGTTTTTCATTGCGCAGATAAAGAAGTATATTTTACGAAAAACCATTTAAAAAGATACATCTGCAAAAATTTCTAATAAATATTATAAATTGGTCATTCTGACCGTTTCAATAGTTGAGATGTTAATAAAAGTACCTGTAACATGTTCTTTTACTTGCCTCGGAAATAAATTGCACGGTGTTCGTATTTTCATCCTGTTTCTGTATTTTATTTGTCAGAGAGAGAAAGTTGACAGGTTGCTGACCCATTGAACGAGGAAGTTTGATACTTTTTACTTCTTTTGAAAAAAATATTACATTCACGGTTATACGTCTCTTTTTTTTTTTACGTTTCACTTGTTGGAGGGTGAAGGTCGAGTTTGTGAGTGGCGAGTGGTGAACGCAATAACTTTATCTGGAAACTTTCGTATTTTCCTTGGAAATAAATTATATCGCCATTTACAGGGGCTGAAGTGGATTCAATTGGGATTGATTTGATTTCATTGATTTCTATTCTACGCGGTCATTGAAACTATCAATTTCACAAACTCAATTAGGGACAAAAGGATGGATATATGGAGGCCAATGAAAAAACTAATAAACTTTTCATTCGTGTAAATTTTCGTAATATTGGAATCAAGTTCAAGCGGAAGAGCGAGCGTTCATCAAATCGCCTTTCAAGTGAAACCAGCCGAACGTGTCGGACAACAAATGGACCGCGCCGAATAATATATCTAACATTCACATGATTGCGTCTACACTTTTGTTTGTTTAATAGTGAAACGATTATTTCTAAATTATTAAATCATTAAGTTAAATTATTTTTGTCAAGCCCGTCGTGAGAACATTTCGGAAATGAAACAAATCTTCATCTTAGCTGACGCCAGCTATTAATATAAATTTGCGCAGGCATCTAAAATTCAATTATAACTCCCAATCACGCAAATATAACGCTTAATTACTACTGCAAACTCGCACGCACGTTATGAACATTGTCACAATAACCATACTTGAAATATCTCTCCCCTCGCTAGTGGTAATTAACTAAGTGGTTAAGTATTAAAGACCCAAGAAATATCCGTTCGTCCAAATCTTTAAACAATTTCCAATGTTCCAGCTAACAGTTTCGACGAACGAACGCCTGACAAATCAACATTTCCTCAATTCGACTTCTCACCTTCCGGGCAATCTTTAACAAATCCAATGCTCTATATCGATCAAACATCTCCAATGCCAACAAATCGAAATTTCTTCGGTAAACTTGACGAAATCAAATCAGTCTGTCCTCCACCGGCAAACAAACGAAACCAAGCAACCCAGTGAACGAATTTCGATTTAGCGAAACGACAATGCCCATCTCTTTGTCTCTCCCTCCCTCCCTCTCACTCTCTCACTCGCGCTTGCACGTTGGAACGCGAAAGCTCACCTAAATCCCTTTCTGAATGCGGCGGCAACCCAGTTTATCGGCCGTAGGCGCCAGGCGCTTCTTTATGCCGGCGTGCGAAGCGTGAATGGCTCCCGTGAACCTGAACCCGACCGACAAACCACCGTCGCCGCCAATGTCAACGGGACAGGCCGCCGTTAACCAATGTCAACACACACCGGTGGCGTGTGTCACCAACATCGACGAATCGGCACACGGACGAACGTACGACGAGCCGGCTGTACGACGTTCGTGGATTTGTTTAGCTTATACGGTGGTCTCTCGCTCGCCAGCCTCGATGTGCAATACATCCGTGTAATACATACTTGCGTACACACACGGTGTGTGCCGGTGTACCCCCCCTCGACAGAGAAGCAAAAGGCTTCTGTTTAATGCACGAGCGGTCGGTTGGGCGCGTGCCAGTTCTTTCTAGGGTCGATCCCGTGTGCAAGAAAGAGAAAGAGAGAATTTATCTGTGTGTATGTGTGTGTGTGTGTGTGTGTGTGTGTGTGAGAGAGAGAGAGAGAAAGAGAGAGAGAAGGGACAGGTGGATTCCGAGTTAGACGGAGCAGAGGAAGCCAGACTCGATGGAGAGAAGCAAAGGATACGTAGCTAACGACCAGACCTGTTTTCTTTGACGCGCAATCTGTCACGCTTGATTACGATCGTAAATCCCCGCGCTCTCATTACAAGCGCTACCAACGCCGGCTTCCACAGAAACCGCACGTTCGACAGACGTGCACACGCTGGTACAGACGCTTAGATTGCGATAGAATTTCCGTTTGAAAACCACGAATGAGCCTGCTCTGCGTGATGAGTCCAGCCTGCGCTTTTAACAGATACTACCGCTGTTCTATCAGCTGGTCTGATGATGGTCTGATGAATGTTGTCAAAGGAATGTTTCGCCATCGGTGAAAATTACGTGAATGTATAGCAAGGTGGAGTTGCTCGAGTCGCTCAAGGTTCAATATATCTCGAAGTGTAAGTAGCGCTGTTAGAAAATTCAGCTTGATCACATACAAGTGGGACTCGATTTTTCTTAAATGAATGACAAAGTTATCGAATTAATAGATTACTGTCGTGCAAACCCGATCCGTCAAACGTTCTAACCAACCATTAACAAAACAGAAACAGGAACGACAATTTCTCCATTTCTTTTGTAAACTACCTTACATCGTATCATACGCATCTCATACTCTTTATCTAAACAACATCGAAAATCGTATCTGCGTGTTCTCTGCGTCTAAATAACTGAAACTCGATTCGCGTTAACGAATAATATCTACTGCTACAATTCGAGCTAGAAAAAGTATCTAACAATAAGTTTCACTATCCAGAAGATTTCAACGAACTCTGAATCTATTCAAAACGCATTCTCAACACTTTACCTACCTCAACACTCTAATTCATCATAGAAGGGAGTAATTTCAAAATATTTGAAGAGCACGGTGAGCTTACAACACGACGAGTAAAGTAAATCCGAATGTTCGCGTTTGCATCGAAGAGAAAAGATCCGTTCACTCGGATGTTAAAATCCCTAATTGTTAAGCACAATTTGTCTCTTAATAAACCATCTACGCTTCCGTAAAGCGCATGGGAACGAGTTAGGAGCAAACGGACGCTGTGTACGTGTCCTACGTACTCCCTGTGTACTTACTCGCGAGCACGTATTCAGCGCTGGTTAAATAGATGGAAGAATCCGTCGGGCTAATTGTAAGTGGCGGCCAACCGAGAAGGTTTTGTCCCGCCGTATACGCTTTCTTTGTCTCTCGAAAGTGGCGCGTGCCTGCGTTCGCCAGCCCGTGGAGAAACGAACGAACCACGCGCGTCTGGGTTTCTGGTGGCGTGACCGAGGCACCGAGAGATCTCATTCAGGAACAATAGGCACACGACACCTGCTGAGGGCGAAGCCTAGACCTAGATTACGACAATAATGCCGCGGTTCTGCCGACCAACCGGATGAAACACCAACGAACGTCCACACGGGACAGAAAGAGAGAGAGAGAGAGAGAGAGAGAGACAGGGCACGATGAAGCAAAAGGGAGTCTGAAGGTGGACGAAGAGGCAACTCGGCAGTAGAATGAGACGGGAACTGCCTGGCACGAGTCTAGGCACTGGGGCAATGTCACACCTAAGCTATTATTCTCATTCACCGCGGCCAGACTTACGGCAGACTAATAACCTGTCACCAACTGCCGCCACCGTGCTGCAGTTAGAGATGGGATCGAACACCTCACAAGCAGGCTCGGTACCTTCAGTCCTTCAGCCCTTCGAAAGGGATTCGAGCCCTTTCCACCGAGCACTGCCACTTGAAAGTATTTAAAAACTCGATCTAACTTGTTTGGAATGAAACGATCTTTCTATTGTCGTTCGAACATCACCAAATCACGCACTACATCTTAATCCAACAATCAATGGAAGAGGATAAGAGGATCGATTTTACTTCCGGAATATTGCAGATCGATGACTTTCTTTTTAACGTGACAGAAGCATGTTCCTTGATTTCTAAGATTCGACTTAAACTGAAACTAAAATAACACGATAGGGAACACAAGCTTCTGTCAATATGTTTTATTTAAAAATCACTCGAGCAACTAAAAATATGTAAAATTATAAACTGATCGTTTCGACCACTTTGATAGTTCTAGTGTTGAATCTGAAATATTCCCAACGGTTTGAAGTCGTTTCGAATAGATTTTAATGGTTTGAAAACGCAAGGTACATGTCGAACTTGATCCCATCCCTAGTTGCGATCGAGCCTGCTCCCGTTGTCTCTCTCTCTCTCTCTCTCTCTTTCTCTCGTATACGTACACACACAAACACAGTTTTTAACGTGTAATTGGCGACCCTCCTCTTCCTCCCTGATTTTCATTGTTCCATCTCGCTCTAATGAGATTCGCGTTGGTGGTCCGCGGTGTTAGACCTTCGTTCGTCGAACCGTTCTCTCTTTTACAATGGCGCGAGTATTTATGTAAACGTCAACCAACCTGAGGCAACCCTAAAGCAGGAACGGGTTATTAACTCAGCCGTCGACGACGATGACGCGTGGTTTCCTTGCTGACGAGGTAGTCGAGCGCGGTTTCCCAACCATGGAAAAATTCGATTTCACGTTTTGCTTCACGCTTCCTCGATTAATCGACCCTCAATGAGTTGATATTCCACATATCATCGGTGTCAAAATTATATTTTGCATTCGATTTTCAAGCTAAAGTTTCATTCCAATATTTATTTTCAAAACATTATTCGTCTAAAATATAACGCTCGCCTCGATAACGCCATTAACTTTTACGAAACTTTCGATTCTATCAACTTAGCATGGCCATTTTTGAAAGAGAGCAACTTCGTGCAGATCGTTCGCAGTAATTTAATTTCTTTAGAGTGAACGTGAAAAATTGTCCTCCTGTTATGACTTTGAAAATGTATAATATAAAAATAAAAATCGTACCTCGCGTCTTTGTGGCGTAGAAGTTGTGGTGTGCGTACATGGCAGAAATGTAGACTGTCAAGCAGGTTGTCTCTTTGTCGATTCTCGATGCAGTGTTCCCAAGTTTCGGGGGATAGTTGGCAGGAATCTGAAAAGTTTTGAAAATCGTCAGTGTATAAAGTTTGTTGGAAAATGGTATAGTTTGAGAGAAGTTTCGGATCGATGATGGAAACATAAAGTAAAAAAAAAAANAAATTAAAAAAAAAAAAAAAAAAAAAGGAAAAAAAGAAAAGAAAAGAAAAAAAAATGGTATAGTGAAGAAGGTTGAAAGTTCGGGAAGTTAAATTGCTTTAAGTTCCGCTCGTTTTATTCAAAGGCCAATCTCACTCTCCGAGACACCCCCACGTTTTATCGGAATTTTATGTAAAGATAACGAAGGGTTTCGCGAGGTTTCCTCGTATAATTCGATAGGTACTAATAATCGAAGTTTCCGATCTTATAAATTTTATTCGAATTTTACGGATTCCTTAATTTGTTCAACGTGAAACGCGATGATAAAATGTCTGTTCTCCATTTTCGATCGAGGGGAAGTTTTATACGTTATAATGCCCGAAACACGATTAGTAATTTAACAATTATACGTGACAGTTTCTTGTTAAAAGGAGTTCAATTAAAGATTAATAGAATAAACCGATCTACTGCCATTATACATCTTCGTTATCGATAATATCTCATTTTTATTTTGAATATTGTTTCAGTATTATAATTTTGTTTTGATATTAATAAAAAAAAAGTAATAATTTATTTTTATTTTTACTGATTAATAGCATTGATATTCTTATCTATTAATAATAATATATATGTGCAAAATCACTCTCTTCTTGGTACATAAAATTCTGAGAAATCTAAAGAGAATTTGTAATTCATTCATTTCTTATTCCCGCGTATTGTCTATACATCGACACTTAAATTTTAAGTAAAGAACTTTTATCTCTAACAGACAAATCATCCTTCACAATAATTATTACTAGACTATTGGTGTTTGTGAAAAATCATCCAAAATGGAGCACTTATTACAAGACTAAGTCATACGTCGGCGACGTGCGAACGATTTACGACTGCTAATATATTTACACAACAATCAAATCCTAAGCAACAAGCTAATTACGTAGAAGCTTGCATGCAGACAAAGGTTCAGCAGGAGTTCGTCCAAAGACAAAGAACGAACAGTCTGGACGGTATTATCTGGGTGACGATGAAGCAGCGTGGCAAACAGCGTGCCGGTAGACCGAGGCGTAATCCTTGCCCTCTGCCCCTCCTCCCCCACGTACCCATTCAACCTATTCAGTTTCATCAATTTAGCCCGGCAAGTTGTGTGTTCACGCTCGAAATCCCTCTAACGTATTGGCCTGACCAAAAAGAAGACGACAGGTGACGGTCGTGCGAGTTATAACGGGGCACTCGGCCCCGTTTAAAAGCGGACTGACCTCGCGCAACCCTGAAGCGAGAGAACAAGCTATTAAACGGCGGCGTATGCCATTCATTCTTGCCCTGATCCCTCTCTCGATCGTTCGTCTCTGTCTCTGCCGTTCTCACCGTCTCGTTTCCACCTTTGCCCTGCTACGATCCCACAGCACATGCACATGCACATGTACACACGGAGTGCGGAAAACAGAGTGCGCCGTGGCTGATGGCCTAATAGTACATACATAGTTCGAATCCATTCACGAGCCAGGAGACGGTTACCGGGAATGGCACCTTTTGTGCAAACCGATTCTCTGCCCGTGTTTCCCTGTCGTCGTGATAGGAACACGCGTACCAGACGCGGTGATATGTCTCTAGGATATATTCCCTCCGTATTTCCTAGGATAGGATATGTTTTATTTGGCGTTTCGTTTTAAAATTTTTAAAATTCTCGAAGAACTTTGTTGACGCGAATCTGATGGAGTTGTGATTTTTTTAAATAGGAGTTCAAGTTGAAATAAATGGGTCCAAATAAAGAGAGAAAGAGAGAGAATTCGATCCTAGCTGATCCATTGATCTACGAAGTCAATATATATTTTTAGCGCGTGAAAATACGAAAAAAGACGATTGTTTAAAAAATAGTTCACTCCCCGACGCACGAATTAAATGAAGCTCGATATGACGGAGAAATAATATTTATTTTTCGTTTAAATTTGTGTAAACTTAACAAAGATAATCTTTATACTCTTGCCAGGTCAAGCATGTAGAAAAATATTTTTTTCCCACCGGACGATGCGCGAAAAGATGTAATTCGAATTATTACATCTTTTGCTAATTAATCACGTTCGAATGTATTAAATTTCCCATCGTCCGATAGTAATGGTACTTTCACGCGGCAATAGAAATTTAACGTTTATTCTTATAGGACCGAGATCAGATGAAGTATAAGATAAAAAAAAAAGAGCTTCGTTGGATGATAAGGGTGCAAAGGGAATACTTGTTATAGCCACTGTAAGTATACCAGTTATGCAATCAAGTGCCATTCCAATTTCACAGCTCATCATCGACTATACACACCTGAGAACGAAACGAGACAAAGTACTTACTTGTCGTGACGGTGCGTGACAAAGGAGGAAGATTGAATAAATTAAAGGGAAAGAGAGGGACGGGAAGATGAGAATAAAGAGAGGGAGAGGGTGAAGGCCGAGCATCCGCCGTGGCGTGGGAGAATCTGTGTAATTCGCCACGTGGTGTCGACCACCCTGGCTCGTAACGATGTTACGGCTGCTTGATCGTCTATATAACACCAGCGTAATCACTCTGCACGCCAGTTCGGTCGATACTTTTACCGTCGCCGGTGATTGATTTTCACGGTTGTCACGGTGTCTCGTGAGAATTTGGCCAGCGGTACAACGAACAACATCTATCGTAATTGACGAGGAACATTTCTCTACCCGTTCCATAATCATAAATCGTATCTCTTATAAATTCCCTAATTCCTCCTAAATCGAACCAATGAACTAAAACCCACCGACCAGATGACCAAACGGTCAAACAGTCAAAATCATCTGATCAATCGACAAAAACGTAGATCTCGAGAACAGGTGGCACGTGGCCACCAGAGGTCGATCTTCGAATCAGCGTGGACGAAAGCGAGAAGATCGAGAGAGAAGGGAATTCCTCTGGCAATAAAAAAAAGAGAAACCTGAGAAAAGAGAGAGAGAGTGAAAACGACGTGTGAAACGGAAAAGGGAAAAACAGAAGAGAAACGCCGCGACAAAGAAAGAAGAAAAGGGGAAAAGAAGGGGGGAAAGGGTGGTTCGCCTATATACCGCGTGGACGCGTTCCACGTGTCTCCGGTGTGCGACACACACCTTCCTGCTCTTCTTTCCTTTCTCTCTTTTCTTTCTTTGGGACGGTGTGGCGCGTGATATAAAGTGGCGAAGAGGAAACGTCGCGGCGCCAGAAGCAGCCCGACGACTAAAGGGAAACGAGAAGCGGGATGGGCGTCGGGACGGAGCGAGGGGGAGGGGGAGGGAGCAAAGGGGATGCAAAGGGAGGGATCGGGAAACTATTGACCACGGTTGGGAAGCCGTTTAACCCCCCACGAGAGGACGTGCACCACGCTTGCACACACACACACACACACACACACACACATCCGCGCGGAACGAAAGCGAGAACGCGCGCGCGAAAGAGAAAGAGAGAGAGAGAGAGCTCTTCTACAGAGGCAGCAGGCACACAATGCTCGTACGTACATACGCACACGAGCCGTACGTGTACGTGTATACACACGTGTGTGCAGCAACGAACGACGAGAGAGGCAGGAAGGGAAAGCATAAACGGTTGCACACAAGGAAGTTCATTCATGAGTACGGGAACTTTGGTGGATGTGAGAGGTCTGCACGGACACGACCTAACGCCCAGTCACATCGTATTCGAGAGGAGAGTACGCGCGTACTATGCGCGGGCCCTTCCTCCTCCTCTTCTCTCTCGCTTGCTTTCTCCTGCTCTTTTGTATCCTTGCTGGTACTTTGAGTATCGGTGTGCGAGCAGCCAGGATAAAGGATAAAGATACCGAGGGAGATACCGGAAGAGGAGAGGGAAGGAATACCCGATGACATTGTTGCAAAGCGATAAGACGAGGAGCGAACACGCTCGGGGGCCGCGTGTACCTGCACGCGAGCAAATCGCCGATCGGTATCGCCGATCGAAAGTGAAATTCTCGTGTGCAATTATCGCGCGCGAGAGGCTGGCAGGCGAGAGTGGACGAGCATCGTCCAGGATTTTCTGGCGATTCCTTGGGATGCTGAGTAATTTGTCTTGTGATTTTACAGTGAACAATTTCCTCGAGTCTTCTCTATACTTAATCCTAGTGTAGAATAGACTATAACTCGTGTGTAGAAGAATGTAAATTCTAGTCGTCGAAAGAAATTCGTTCGACATTAATACTTTCAGTAGTAGTTGTCATAATTTAATACTGTGTATATATATTTATTTTTGGAAATTATTTCGCTGAAATTGTTACGTAGGATTACTCGAGTCCATTTTTTTGACACTTGTCCTCCCTGATGAGCTTAAGGTGAATTGGAATGAAAAATGTACGAATCACGTTGTTAAATAAAATCATCAACTGGTGATTCCAACAGAATTTCTAAGCTTAATGCTCGAAAACGNTAACTCGTGTGTAGAAGAATGTAAATTCTAGTCGTCGAAAGAAATTCGTTCGACATTAATACTTTCAGTAGTAGTTGTCATAATTTAATACTGTGTATATATATTTATTTTTGGAAATTATTTCGCTGGAATTGTTACGTACATAGGATTACTCGAGTCCATTTTTTTGACACTTGTCCTCCCTGATGAGCTTAAGGTGAATTGGAATGAAAAATGTACGAATCACGTTGTTAAATAAAATCATCAACTGGTGATTCCAACAGAATTTCTAAGCTTAATGCTCGAAAACGTTTCCATACATTAGAATAAATAACGACGACGCAATGGAAATTATAATTGTCGGTGAATCGTGGGGCTGTGCGGAGTCTACGATAATGTAATTTACATGATATTACAGTTCGTTGAAGTAAACCATCGGGCGGAGATGAATTAATCGATTTATTTTAATTTGCGCGCTTTGTTCATTGAAATGTTACACGAACCGTTATCGCTTTGCGGTACAATCGAACGGGCATCGCGGGAAGTCGAATCAAAAAAGGAGATTTTAAATTACACAAAGAATTAATAAACACGAAAATATTTGCATCCTTTCCACTGATTGTACGACGAATATAAAGTGAGTGACAAAAGAATGAAGAAACGAGTTTTTAGTCAGAGATAGATTTAGTGAGAAAAGTGTCAATTTTCACTGTAGCATATAAATAAATGCAATTATCCTCTTGTGCTTGAAAAGAAAGGAAATACATTAATAAATTTCAAAATATTTGAATGAAACATACATATTAGGAACGGTGTAAGGAGATAAGGCAATAATTAGTCAGACACGGTCAATCATACATAATGACAATAAAATTTCAGTGTTTCATCCAACACGCATAACACACTGAAAAAGTTCTTCCAAATAAAAGTGAAAAAAAAAAAGCAATCGTGTAACTTCGACGAAACACTCGATTAACCAAATGAAACTAAACGATCCATAAAAATACGCACAAGACGTGACGTAAAGAACGTCGTTGAAACGGAACAACTGGCGAGCAAATTGTTTCAACAAGCATAGCACCTTTTCAAGGCGATCGTCAAGCTCTGTCGAACGAAGAATCACCACTGTCACGACACATCATCCCCTGTTACTCTCTTTTTTTATCTCAAGCTATCTAACCCAGGGCTATCTACCTAAAGCTAGGACAAGACCCTGTTACGATTAACGATAATTGGGCCGTCACAGTGTTTCAGTGGCTCAAAGCATGTACACGCGCGACCTACCCATCGCCTCCTCGCCGCTGTTTCATCGTCTCTGTTTCACTCTTGCTCTATCGTTCGCCCAGAAGCGCCGCGGCCCAGGCGTTGATTACTGGGCGGCACAACGACGTCGGCTAATAGCCCCACTAACTACCCGGAGCCCTGATTGTTAGGTTACGATCACGGTCTTTGAAACTCGCCCCACGCATAATAACTACCGGCTAGCGACGGGGATGAACCGTCGTTGTTTTCCCGCGTTGTTGAATCAGACGATGGAACACTTTTCGCTGCGCGTTGAGAGAAGGAAATTTGAAGAGAGGACCTCATCTTCGACGAACGTGCGTTTAATTTCTTAGGTGTGTGTGTGTGTGTGTATAATAATTTGATTTCAAGATGAGATACACTAATCATATTTGATCTCTTTATAGGTTAACGCGAGTGCTGTGGAAAATAAATACTAAATTACTAACAATAAGCACGTTGAATTTTATTTTTGAATTATCAAAAGTGCTATTCTTTATTGTTCGATTATTAGAATTTTATTAATAAAATTGAAATAGTGATGCGAGAGGTTTTCTTGGAATTTTCTGGCATTTTATTTTAGAACGGTATTAGACTAGAACTTATGGATTAATTATTCTTTTAAAAATAACGTGTATAGAAATTGTATAGAAACTTCATGGAACCTTTCGCAAGTTTACGATATTATATTTCCGAGAAGTTTAATGATCTACATTTGTTCATTACGACAGTTCACAAGAAATAAAAAAAATAGTACAAAATTGTATACTTTAGCGTTCTTTCGACTAATAAAATATTAAGCACAGAACGAAGAAACTATGCTCAAACTCTCTTTCTTTCTCACCAAGAAACAAGAAACACGAAAGAATCGATGGCACTTATTGTTTGACGAGGAAACACTGTAAGTGATAAGAGACCGAGCAATAGAACGAAATGGACATGGTTTGTTTTGCTCCGACATGGCTTGCAAGCGGTTCGAGAGCCTTCACTGGCCATCGAGAATTTGTAGCCGAGGCGAACAACCGTTTAAACTCCGCTTGGGATATCACTGACCTGCCCCCATATCGTAGCGACGTCACCTCGACAAACTGTTGGCCCACATGTACTACGAGCCAAGCCAGTTACGGGGGCTCGTTCTCGCCCTTTCATCTCCGCGAGGTTATCGACGTTTTACGCGGGCACTTCCTCCGTTTATTTTGCACCCCTGGTGCACCATAGGTTGTCTCGACGTTGTCGAGACAACGGATTGCCGGTTCTTTGCGATCGGAACGACCAAACGCTCGTAGGCTCTTTATCTCATTGCGTCGCGAAACAATTTTCATCCTGCTCTCATCCCTGACGCAAGTGAATCTCGATCGACTTTCGATGATTCTCATTGAGATTCACGAAACGTTGAAACGTGTCAGCAGAAAGATTTCAACTGGCTTGGATAATTATCCCACGAATAAATAATTGATTCATTTGAAGTTTATTTGCGGTTTATTCGAAGACTGAGAAAATTATTTAGCGAGGTAACGTTTCACTCGGTGCTTTTATTCAAAATAATGTCTAATGGAATTTCATATCCAACCTTACGTCGCCAATAGCGATAGGTTGGATCCATTATTTTAGGTCGTTTTATTTTATTTTACTTCAAGCAACGTGCTCAGAGCTTGGATCTCTGTGAAATATTTCAACGTTCCAATGAACTCTGAGAGCAATGTAAAAGTCCTAAATGCGTTATGGCCTTCCAACATCTACGTAATTCAATTGTATTTAACTACGAATGTCAACTGTATTTAATAATGAAAGTTGAACCCATTGAATAAAAATCACGGGAAAGACAATTGCAAAAATTGAAGAAGGCTTACTCCGAACTTTCGAGCGTGAGCGATACACACTGTTAGAGAAATTCGCGAAACGACAGCTCGCGAAGAGAACAGGGACCATCGGCGTTTCGGCAACAATGCAACGGAGGGGAAGAGAAGCTAGGGAGGAGATGGAGAGGTAAATGCCCCGGAAGCTCGTACGTCGCAGAATCCGACGGCGAGTTTCCGCGAATTCTTTATTTCTCGGAAGTTTATGATTCAAGTTACTGCTGCGATCCAACAGAAAGGAGAGGCTGAGGGGAGGGAGAAAGGGAAAGAAGAATGACTGGCGAAGTTATATGGCGGTCGAAACTGCGCTGTCGGCAAAGGGGACAAGTTCAAGTGGCAAGGTCAAGTTCCACGCCACCCACGAGAAAGATTTATAGTTTCCATATACGACCGGCGTCGTACGATGACCCAGTTTCCAGGAAACAAAAAAAAAAGAAAAAAAGAAAAAAGAAAGAGAGAGAGAGAGAGAGAGAGAAAAAAAAGAAAGAGTAGTCTGTCAGGACTGTGTCGAACGAAGTGGCGACGATTTATTTCCGGTCGCGTGTGTTTCGAACGCGATGGATTGCCTTCAGGATTTCGTTAACGAGTTCCACTAATTCGTCCCGGGCTCGGGAACTTCTGCCTGTGTGCGCGGACATCGGGCGGAAAAAATGGAAAATCGAACGCGTCGCTGGTGCACGTTCTTTGATGAATAAATTTTTCAAACGCTTTTTCGATTGAATTTTTCTTTTTTTTTTTTCCATTTAGCTGAACGATTTGATAAGAATTTGATTTGGATTCGATATTCTTTGGGGAGTTCTGGAGTGTTCAAAATTGTGGTTTGAAAATATTTTGTGTATTGGAGATTTTTTTTTTCTTTTTCTTTTTGGCCATCAGAATATTTAAAATAGTTCTAAAGAAATATTTTAGAGATATTTCAGATATGTCAGACTATAAATTACACACTTTATGGAGTATTAGTAGTAGATATTTAAAATGTTTTCGCCTAAATACATTATTAATATATTTCCTGGAGTATTATTGCATATGTACTAATTCTTGGTTTAAAATATTGTTCGAAATATTTCAAGAGAATAATATTGGATCAGGAAAATTCAATTTTATACAATGAATGAAATATAAATACAACTTTTGAAAACTATTTCGCGCGAAAGCGAAATTACAAATGTGTAACATTTTCATTCACGAAAGTAGGAATGTTTTTTCCGACTACAACCACCTGTTATATGTATAAATATGAATATGCAAATCAATGAAACGATTGAGCTCTGTTTTAGAATGGCGATCTTGTAAAATTCGTGCCTGGATATATATTTTAATTAAAATAAAACACGGAAAGGAATAATGCCACGAATTTAAATAATTAAAATAGAATTCCCGCTTTCAGATTGAATATCTGCGCGGATTCGTTTTTAAAAGCAAGAAATCACGATCTTCGTTGTACAAAATACAAAATTAATGTAAAGGGATCTACAATTACACACTGTTAACTATCGTTAATCATCTTAAAGCGACATTTACTTTACGCTCCATCATTTATAACTAATAAAATGAAAATTAAAATAATAAAATTTGACTCTGAAGAAAATCGGATGAAACAATTCTCCTCGATTCTAAACGCCAGATATAAATCGAACGCATCACCAAAGAAGAAAGATCACATTCTGACCAAACGACATGCCACAGTCTAAATTCATTCTTAGATCCTATCACCTCGCCTTATATCCTCCCACTCTGAAGACACTGTATCCTTCACTCGAGCGACACTGTGTCCTCTCTTCGAGCGCATAGAAAACGGCCGGAAGTGGTGCGCGAGCCAACGTGTGATTGCATCCTGAAGGACCTGTTGCTCTGACCGCTGGTCGGACCAGAGGGTGGTGGTTCGCCTCACAGTTAGAAACAAATGGCCTCTGCTACACAACAGAGACAGAGGAGCGGTCATAAAGCGGTGGATGAGAAGAGAGAGAGAGAGAGAGAGAGAGAGAGAGGAGAGTTCAAGAAGGTTGAAGGGGTTGGGAAAACGGCGCAAGAGGCTGGTAGGTCAGGGGTCGTGGACGCGAGTATATCTACCCTTTGTTAATTCGGGCTTAATGCAGCCTGTGGAATAGTAGGAATGGGATCAAGTCCAACATGTACTTACGAATCAAGTTCGATACTCAAGTTACTCGAACGCGAAAATTCTTCGTTTTATACGAGTCAAATGTAAGTACACTTCGTTGTGATTTAATGTGCAAGTTTCAATGTATACATTGCAGTGTCTGCGTTTCATACAAATCGAATTCAACGCCTGAGTGTTGCTCGAATGTAAAAATATTTCGATACTTGCAACCTGTATACGATATTCGATGTGTATACGATACGTAGGTAGCAGCGTTTGCACTTGATATAAATCAAATTCGATTCGTGTTTCATTAAGCAAATTTTACACACAGGACAAAAGATTCGATATCTAAGTTCCGTTCTCGAGACGAGATCTAAAAATGACGTTCAGGTCACGACTGTAGGTCAGACATTCGAAAATTCCTCGCACTGAAAGGAACAACAACGATAGGAGAACAAGACTTGATAATGTTTAATTGGCAATCAAGCCACACGTCAGTTAGGAAGCTGAACACGTTTCAGAGATATTGACGCAAGGTTTTTCGAACAGACTTGTAAGGTGCTCGATCCCATCTCTACCGTGAAGGAAGGGACCTGGAAGAAGGAGAGGCGCGGCGTGTTGCCGCTGAAGGCAGACAATGGGGTCACTAGGATGTTTCGTGCCAAGTTTTCATCGCCGGACAAGTTTAGACCCCGGCCGACCGCGGCCTTGTTCGTGCTCCTTATTCCGAGGTGGACNGATGTATGATTATTGAAAAAATGAAAAATAAAAAAAAAAAAAAACGGGGAAACAGAAGAAGGATGAAACTCACGGTGGGTTTCAATAACAGAATCAAAACGCGAACGTAACAAACGAGATGCGACGGGGTTAATAATTTACCAATTGAAAGTGCAATTACTCACCGTGCTCGCCGATAATTTCAAGTGACTGAAGGGCCCGTGAGACACATAGAGTGCATCTCAAGGGTTAATTCCGGCCGATATACCGTAGCCGAGATTTCCAGCCGATCGATCATTGACTGGTTACGCCAACGTAGCCACCTATAAAGCAACCAAAAATTAACGTGAAGCGATAATTGCTACAGCTATTCCTCCTCGGAGTAATATACACGATCACAGCCAGGTTCATGCCTTTGCTACGATCTCTACACTTACGAGCGAGCTCGTGCATATCGGCATGAACACGGTGAAATTGCGTCGTTACTTTCCAGTTACGACTCAAATAATTAATAAAACTAAATTTTCATTCTACCTAATTAAATTCAAATTTCATTACGCTGAAAGTTTCGTTTAAACACGGCCAACGTACTTCGGGCCGTTCAAGCAACGTCTAGCAACGTGGATTAACTAAAATGTGTTTCCCCGTTCACTAGTTCAAGTACGAAATAACTTTTGCTTTTTCTCGCAGGCGTTTCGTGATAATTTATTTTAATTTAAATTTCATTGGAATGAATATGTACATCGGGTGTAATTACATTACTGATGCAGAGTGATGCTGATCGACACCACGAAATAAACATATGTTGTATAATGTGATAAAGAAACGGGGGCAAACACGATGACGTACTGGAAATCAACGAATAGTTACGGCATTTCCTGCGATAAATTCGATTTCGTTACGTAAGATTGAATAACCAATCGTAGGAAGATTTATATTGTAAATTAAATTTTTCATATGCTAAAAATAGAAAAACAATGCATCTAATTATGTGTAACCGTAATAAAAACGTAATAATAAAAAAAGTATAGCAAAAGTACTTATCGTATCGTAACTATTATCGAAAATGAAATAGATTTTTTTATACAACATTGTACAAATAAATTAATAAAGATAAATGTAAAGATTAAATGTATTCAACATAATCATCAATTATTTTCAAGATACACACGCATAGAATAAGAATCTATGAGGTACATACATGGTATTTATAACTAACGATCGAACAGCACTCGCCGCCATTCGTCCTCTGCGTTCGTTAATGTTCGTTGATTTCCGCTACAGCTTCTTTATCTAACCTCCAAACCGGTCGCCCATTATTCATCGTTATACTAAAAGAGAGAATTGATTGATAAATAAGAATAAAACAATTACGATGATAAACATGAGTTTCTTTCAGAATATTCAATGGAGAATATCAAATCGAATAGTAAGAATATTACAAGAACCTAACCTCGAATCGAACTCCAATTTACTCGTGCGCACAATCATCTAACGATGGCGCTGTTTTCGTAATAGTTGACAAATATCTTTTCCGTATTTGTTCAACTTCAAAATTATGCGTTTTCTTTGTCGTTTCAACTTGGAAAAATATTGTTCTGTAATTATATCTTTGAAACTCGGCTCTCGACGTAGAACTCGCTTTGTCATCGAACATCATTGCTGCAGTTCTGGTAATGGCGGCGCTCGCTGCACGGGGCCCATAAGCGCGTAAATATCAGCACGGATGAGCGCCAACGAGCAAAGTAAAGAACTGGCTTTACCCTCTGCTCATCTCGAAGCAGAAGAGAAAGAGGGATGGAGAAGGAAACTAGTGACAAAGAACGAAAAAGAGGGGCTAGCAAATAGAAAAAGAGAAAATCGAGAGGCCGTCATAATTCCTTGAATTGAACGGCGGGTTATTCTCCACCAAGGTTACCGACGCAGAGGTTGAACGAAGCAAGCGGGCCAAGCAAGCAGGCTAGCAACCTAGCAGGCAGACTAGCATGCAAGCAAGTAAGTAAACGAGCAAGGCAGTCAGGCAAGCCAGGCAAGCAGACAGGCAAGTTGGCTGCCAGTGAGACGCAGAGAGAAAAGCGAAAGAGGGGGGCATATGACGAGTAGGATGAGAAGAGGTTGGGTAAGAGAGGAAGGAGGAAGGGAGTGAATCGATAGAACGACAAGGACGGTGCGCGAGTATATACCGCAGCACGGCAGCATCAGGCGTCGTCGGCGGTATATGGAGTTGGATCAGACGGGCGGAGAGAGAGGGGGAAGGGTAAAAACGTTTCGAGGCGTCCCTGTGTGGCGGCGCCACCGTTGCGTCGCTGTAGAAACGTGGTACCGATGCTGCTGATGGTATATCTGTGTGCGAGTTAGTGGTAACGATGTAGAATAAGGATACGTTGGTGGTAGTTGGAACATAGTGGGGGAAACGTCAGGCTGGCAGGCTTGTGGGAGAGAGAAGTGAACGGCGGACAACGAGAGCTCATGGGGCGACAAGGAAGGGGATTGGTCGAAGCGTCGGTACGACTGGGGGGAGGAAGGAGGGCAACACGATCAGGTCGGCAGGCTGGTGAGAGAAGGAAGAATAGAGAGAGAAGGGAAGAAAGAGAGAGAGAGAGAGAGAGAGAGGAAGAAACGTTGATGTCGAGCAGCGAGGTGAGCGAAACAGAATGAGGAGGGGAGTGGACGGGTGGTTGGTCGACAGCATGGGAGAGGGTCAGAAGGGTAAGGGGAGGTAGAGCCGACNAGAGAGAGAAGGGAAGAAAGAGAGAGAGAGAGAGAGAGAGAGGAAGAAACGTTGATGTCGAGCAGCGAGGTGAGCGAAACAGAATGAGGAGGGGAGTGGACGGGTGGTTGGTCGACAGCATGGGAGAGGGTCAGAAGGGTAAGGGGAGGTAGAGCCGACTTTATGCAGCTGCGGGACGATAACAACGATGGGCTACAGGACTGCCGCTATAGCTGGGGAAATGCCAAATGGGCTACAGGACTGTGCCGGCCTAGCTGTACGTTCGCTCGCTCGTAGTGGCATGGCGGACGGGCGGTAGAGAGAAGCAGGCAGGAAAGGCGGGAAGGAGAAAGGGATTTCAAGCGGTCGTCTCTTCTCGTCTGCCTCTGCGCTCTACCTACCTATGTATATCTACCTACCTACCCGGCCCGGGTGCTCTCTCCGGGTACTCTTCTCTCCACTGCCTGGAACGTACCGTCCTGGCCGTACCTAACCTCTACTGTTTTCTGCGGCTAGCGCCCTTGCTGATGTTCCTCAACATCGGAGCACGTAGCTGCTTACGCAGACTTCGATGTCATTCATCTTGAGCGAGGTCGATTATTGTTCTCTTTCGGGTATTTTATGTTCTTATGAGCACGATGTCACGCAGTATTAGAAACACAGCAGCCTCTGTTGAAAATCATAGAAAAATATTAAAAATCATTTCTATATTTAATTGGTTGAATTTTTCAAAAATGTATATCAGTAATGAATTTTATTGTATTTTATTTTATTGTTTGAATCTTTTTTCGAACGAATCTTTAAATGGAAATATATTCTGCGGAATACTAACATTTCACTATATGTTATATCGTTAAAATGAATATAATTTTCCTTTTCATCTAGGAGAAACGACATTCGTTATTTAAAATGGAATTTCTTTTATAATTAGTAGTAGTATTAACGAAATGTTAGCACTGCATAATAAACGTTATATCAATAAACACCAAGAGAAGCTGAATCCACAGTTTTATAAAACATATTATGATTTCTATGTAGAACGAAGAATACAAGCAATAACGTAGATGGTACGTGAGGAATGGGGGAATACACACACACACACACACACACACACACACACACACAAAAGAGAAACGAGAGAAACACACACATACACATATATATATAAAGAATACACGACCACTAAAAATCCATATTTAAAACACCAGGACTTCGCCTTTATAAAAGAAATTAATAATTTGTCCCTTTTCTTTCTTTGCTTCTCACTTTTATACCAGTCTGTCCTAACTTCTATCTCGAAAATTTAGATTTTGTTGAAATTTGAAAAAACTACACGAATCGATAACCTTTCGTTGGAGTTGAGAAACTAATTTTCTCAAATAATCGTAAATTCATGGTTAACAGACATGAGAAAAAGTAATGTTCGATTAATGCAATACTAGAGAAATCTAACTTTATCATGTGTTTGAATTTGCCGCTGATTGCTGTAGGTGGATATATAGAAGCGCAAGAACAGCATGCTTTCGACAATCGTCAACGAGATACGTCGGTCCACGCAATGACGTCAGAGGCTGGTCCAATCCTGTCGAATACGTTCGTGGCCCGTTCTCACCCTATTGAACGAGAGAGAAAGAGTGACGCGATGTATACGTATATAAAGTAAGCTAAACAAAGACAGAACAATATATATGTATATCGACAAAGAGAAAAGAGACAGAGAAAGAGAGTCGCAGAGGGATGCAAGAACCAGCAAATAAGAGCACAGTCCGACAAATAGAAGGAGAAGACAGTTCGAGTTCCGCTCTCCTGCTAATATATGTATATCGACAAAGAGAAAAGAGACAGAGAAAGAGAGTCGCAGAGGGATGCAAGAACCAGCAAATAAGAGCACAGTCCGACAAATAGAAGGAGAAGACAGTTCGAGTTCCGCTCTCCTGCTTTTATGAGACGTACACGCCGATTCGAGCTTTGCGATATTGTTGCCAGAATTGTTCGTTACAATGTTCAGAATATTTCTAATATTGCGATCGTTGAAACAAATCTCGATTTTCTATTATGCATAACATTTACATGTACAAATATATAGAAATATATTCTTCTCTCGCTGGATAAATTATCTTTCGAGCAAAAGAACGAAAGAGGTTATGGAAGGATAATGGCAAGACGGGAAAAGAAAGTGTCCAAACATATATATATTTTCTATTCTATTCTATATACTTAATACTTCCGAAATCACAACTTCATTAAATGTTACAGCTTTGATTAACAAATCGATAAATAATCGAACCGTGTTTTATATTTTTATCGTCCATAAATTATGAAAGATTCAATGCTTGTTAAACGATAGAATTTAGAGTTTCAAGTAAAACTTCCGTCTTTTGAACTTCATTGCATATTTATCGACCAGAGACAGTAATAAATGGACTTACAAATTAGTTCTCTCTACAAAATTGTTTACTGCCATTGAAAACTAAAATGTCAATCATCGAAAGTCAAATAGGTATGAGAACGATGCAAGTGCTCCATTCGAAAATTACACTAGTAATGAATTACAATAATAAAGTAAAATAATTAATGCATACTTAATATACACATGCCATATCCAAAAATTTTATATTATTGAAATTATTGAAATTAATTGATAAAATAAAAATATTAGATTACGAAATTATCGTAATATTCATGAAATATTATTTCATTCTTTGATTTATTAATTAGTAAAAATATAGTGAAAATATTTAGATATAAATTCATTTTTAAGAAAGCTTTCATGTACATATATAAAATACATTTAATTATAAAAATTAAGCACTGTTATACAAATTTTGAAAGAACATTTACAACAGTATTCATTTAGATTTATATAATAATTATATAATTATCTTTGCTGAAAACATTAGAAAGCACCTGTTATCTAAAAACTATAAATTATTTACAATATCTATTGTTTAATAATCTATTATTTAATTTAATATTTAGAAAATTGTATTTTATTATTTTATGTAATAATATATTCGAATATACTTACTTTTTATCTAAAACTTTTTTATACAATTAATATAATTATATTTGATGTATATTTGATATTATATATTTTTTTTTTCAAATTTCAAATGTAAATAAATATTACCTGATGAAAACCAATAATATTAGCCAGCATATAAGTGCATAAAAATTATATGTGATTGGACAATTGATTAAATTTAATATAGAATTAATATGTATACACAATTTAAAATTTAATTTGTATATATATTATTTAATTTAAAATTTATTGTAACAATATGAACTATAGTATGTATATTGTAACAATAACAAGATATTTAAATTGTTATAATATATGGTTAATTTAAGTTACATTCAAATTAAATTATGTATAAAAATTTATTTCTAAATAATACTGCACTGTATTGTAGAATTCAATAAGTATTCTTATATATATATATAATACAATATATATATATAATACAAGAGCAGTGAGAAAGTAGGTTTAACATAGCTACGAATAGAAATTTCTGATATTCAAAAAGAAACCTACATAAATATAAAACTATATAATATATATCAAGGTATTTCTGTAAAAAATATGAACTTGTATAATAAAACATATTAAGTGTGAAAATGAAAGTAAATATTATTTTATATAAGAGCTTAAACTCCAGTTATGAGCTTAGTTCGAATTTCAGTCGCTAGGCAGCGCATGCGCATATAGAACTGTCTTTGTATAATAAAACATATTAAGTGTGAAAATGAAAGTAAATATTATTTTATATAAGAGCTTAAACTCCAGTTATGAGCTTAGTTCGAATTTCAGTCGCTAGGCAGCGCATGCGCATATAGAACTGTCTTTCATACAAAAATTTTTAATACATAGAAAAAAATATGAAATTCAATGTATAAGAATAAAAATAATAATATCGTAAATTATTAACTGCAATGTTAGTATTAATAGTATACGATTACTTGTAACAAAATTCATTATGTATTATATTGAAAAAATACGAAATAATTAGCTATGATATCGATTAGTACATTTACATATGTGTGTGTGTGTGTGTGTGCGCGCGCGCGCGCGCGCGCGTGTGTATAACTATTTCAATATAAAACTATAATATATTTTTATATTATTACTCACCATTTACTTTACTGCAAACAAAACAAAATTTTTCTTTTCCCTCGCTGTTATATCATTCAGATGTTTAATAAAAATTCATTAACCTTCAAAAATTAATCTTTCAAGTTTTAACATGCGTATTAACTTCCCAATAGAACTTGTATTATACAAATGATTCTAGAGTTACACACTATTTTATATGCAGTCAATTTTAATTACTTTTAAATCATTTTAAGCAAAAGTTTAAAATAAAATATTGTAAACCAAATAGTTAGAATTTGCTGATTTTCTTAAAACGAAACATGGACAAAAATTTATAAAATTTATGAGAGTACTGAAACAGTAAAAGCATCGCCACCTAGTGATACTATAAGGAAGTTTACCGTTTATAAACTTAGTCGATAATTTAAATTTATTTTTATACGTATTTTATTTTTGAAATTGAGTATAGTAATTGTATATATATTTTATAATTCGTAATTTTATAATTTCTAATAATAATAAAATTCAGAAATATTCGCATAATACATATGAAAATAAGATATTATGATATCATAATAAGATAATAAGTGCTATAAAATTATTTCAGAATTTAGACTAGAAAATATTTCAAGGGATGTACAAAGGAAGAAGTTCCTATTACTTTATTTAACGAAACATTCGTTGTATATACAATATACAATCGTCCATCTTTGGTATAGTATGTCGCATGTCAACTTAGAATCTCTATGATTCTATCAAGAAAGCATGATTAAATTGCTCTATTTTATAAAACTGTTTAAAAATTCACTTTACCATATTCTGAGTCCTGTAAAAGTACTACACATTTAACATCCTCGCTGCAACTAAAACACAGGAAAAAAAGAAAAATATATTTCAGTACACTTGTATTTTTACGAAATTAAAAGAAAAGTTAAAAAAGGATATCGTTAAAACCATTTCAATGTATTTAATGCTTGTGATTTTATCTCGGAATTAAATTTTACGTTCGCGATTCTTGGGACAGAAATTACATGGCAGTCATGGAAATATAAATCAACATAGAAGGGCACACTTTACCGCAAAAAAGTATACAGAGAAAAAGAGGGCGTAATTAGGCGTAATATTCGCGAAGAAAAACCTTTAAATTTTCACTAATGCCGAGATATCATGTAGTAAAACGTACCAATGAAAAAGAAGCTTATGTATTACTTATAGCGTACGAGAAAAGGGTTTTAAAACGAATACTTAGTTGAGGCTAGGTAGATGAACTTTTTCGTACCGGTGAAAGACCTTACACTTCGCGTGTAGTAAAGGCTTTCAAACTGAAGCGACGATGAAACAACACTTTTTTATTCTCTTCGCATAGTCTACTCCACGTTCTGCAAGAGAAAGTTTAAACGCTTGCAGCCTTTAATTCTATATAAGCGGACCTCTGCTAGAGAAAATTTTGATTTATTATTTTCTAAACAAGTAACTCTTAAAATACTGCTATATATATATATATATATATATATATATATAGAAAAGAAGATAAATAAATAAAAGTATTAAATTTTTGTTATAGAAGAAACTTAAAAATGATGAAAAAATAAATATGATATTTATATAAATAAATGGCTATCTACTCAAAAAAATATACTAAGAAAAAGATAATATATAATTACAGACAGAAAATTTAAATTAGATCAA
>NIPQ01090407.1:0-13909 GCA_002806875.1 Lepidotrigona ventralis hoosana
TATACTATATTATATATATTATGTGCATCAAAATGTCTCAAAAATATAACGTAATGCATGTTATATATATTTTATGCATTTTTATACTTTCGAACTTCACAGAAATACATGAATGCACAAAAATCCATTTAGTGATGCAACATGCGAGAAGTGCTATTTTATCATTATTGTCAACAATGTGTGCGTGTAAATATTATTATTACATCTCCGCAGAAAATGTCACAAGAAACGTTGATATATTTGAAGAAAGGTTCCAAGTTCGTCCAAAGATTCAAAACCGTAATTACATCTGCACTGCCACGTACGTAAATAAACATCGATGAAAAGACCACGCGAGGTTCATTCACTAATTACCGATTCATTAACCCGCGATCGATTTAATTTACAGATCAGATACATTGATGTTAAATGTAGGGAACGTCCTCTCGTTCGGCTTCCGTGCCCTCTCATTACGCGACGCGCGTCGGATATCCGGAAATGGCTACACTGCCACCCTCCAACGGCAGTGCGACGAACTTAAACAGCCGCTTGCCGCGCTCTGCCGATTTTTACGAAACTTTCATCACCCTTTGCAACGCAAACACAGGCTCGCGAAAGCCATTAAAGCGCGGTGGAAAGGACAAAAATGGATTCGTATGTCCCGAAATGTTGCAATATTTCTACATGGGAAGTCGACCCCGGCCGTTATCCAAACAACCGGTAGCTTTTTCCCTTCGCTCTCGCGGAGAGGAAAAAACTTTCCCGCCTGCAATTGAAAACCGTCCCTATTTGAATGTCGAACTTTCGAATGAACATTTTCATAAATATGTATCGCGGGCTGCTGCTTTCTCGGCTTTTACACTCGGCGTACGTAAACCGTTCTTTTTTTTTTTTGTTCTTGTATAAATATGTATCGCGGGCTGCTGCTTTCTCGGCTTTTACACTCGGCGTACGTAAACCGTTCTTTTTTTTTTTTCTTCTTCTTCTTCTCTCTTTCTTTTTTTTTCTTGCTGTCTACCTATCTATCCCTTTTTTGCTAACCACCTGTCTTCTCTTTCTTCTTTCTTTCGCAAGAATTTATATCGACATTATTAAGTACACAATTATTGCCGACAACTTCTTTTGAGAAAGTTAGTCAGAGATTCGATTCATTCATTTGCCACGAAAAGAGTCATGCTTTAGAGCAATGTATGAATTCTTGATGGATTCTTCGGTAATATTTTTGACGCGAGGACTGTTTGTCTCTATTCAGATTCAGGCAACGTGACATTAATTCTCTTATGCTTTGCAATTACTGTGCTTTGTGAATTGATCGCTTCTTTAATTGCTTGATTAAATCTTTCATTATCGGGAATTCCAGCATAGATCCATATAAATTTCTTCTCCTTTCAGAACGATTGAATGATCTCCCCAAGTTTGAAGTTTAATGTCGTTATTTTACATTCTTTTCCATTTCTCTTTTTTGTTTTTGTTTTTCCGCTTTTTTTTGTCATCGCGAGTAATCGCATAAAGTGAATAGCACGCAATTGCGATAAACTATTAAAGCTTGATTATTGGATTACGCAAACCATACATGTCATCCCTCGTTCATCTCGATCCGGAGAATCGATTCGTGCGCTCGTTCAGTCGCGTCGCGAGAATGCACGCCGGAATAAACCGCTTTACACCGTGAAAAATCGTGTTTTACATTAACATTTGTTAGGAACCTTGCAATATCAACTGCGTTATGCTATATATTCGTATGTATATTTTTTAATGTTACCGTGCGAAACAGTTTTTAATTTTTTAATAACCTAGTGAAACTAATGAAACCAATAAAACGCGGTCCAGCGTGTGTATCTTTCTGTATTTAGAATTATTTATAGAAATATATATATATATATATATATTACAATCAAATCAATGTTTTAAAATCTGACATTCATTACGCATATTCGCAATTCTCTAAAAATATCAAAAAAGAAAACCTAGTCCAATTTGTTTTACTTATTAAATATTATAGCGAGAGCATTGCTTTGGATATTTCTAGTGCATGCCGTACATTTTTTGTATTTATTGCATTTACACATTTCTGCACATAATGTACGTTCTGTGCATTTTTACATTTCTTGCATTTCTGCACTTTTTCTCTTTTTTTTTTGAAATTACATATTTTTGCGTACAATGTGCGCGTTTTTGCATTCACAGAGAAAAAAAATACTACAGTTACTTACAAAATTCGATATTCATAAATGAAGTGCGAATCTTTATGCAAATTCAGTTCCATAGAAATATCTTTTAAAAAGTGAAATCTAAGTCAAGATTTGTTTCTCCTATTAAATATTACAACGAGAATTTTACTTTGGTCACTTTATATTATTATAAAATATAACTTTATATATCATATTATTTGCATCTTTAAATTTAAATTGGTAAAAGTGTAAAAATCCACAAGTCTGTTCACGAATTAGTATTGATTAGAATCAAAGAAACCACGTGTTACGATCATTTAAAAAAGTGAGCTTAAAATAGTTATCAATCACGACGTACTCCTTATCCGTCAATTATGATCTCCCGAGTCAATTACAAAGATTTTCATTAAATGAAATAGGCAGCTGGCACGTTCATCACAATTACGACGAGATTACTGAAAGCCCAGAAAAGTCGACGATAATGGTGCGCTCCAGTAAGAAGTTTATTGCTTCTGCAATAAGTTTCTAGGGCGCACCCTAAGAAAGGGGTTAAGTTCAAAATACACACTAGCTACGCGATGCGGGCTACTCGGAATTTTAAAATGTCTTAGCGTGATAATACAACGAATACTGGATTTCTCATGATTCGTTATGATTTCGATAATATCGAAGGATTATCGATCTATAGATACATATACACACAATTTGATAGATTCTCGAATTAATTTCTAACAGATGTTCATGTAGATACGCGTATGATGTATACTTGACCTATTGATAAAAATTAAAATTACGTAAGTAAATTTTGTCAATTGTACATTTACGTTAACATATTAATATAAAACAAGTCTTTCATTATGATGAAATCTATTAATTTATATAAGAAGATCGCAAGCTTTTATTACCTATTAATACGAAGGCTATTAACTAAAGGAGAAATTATAATGAGTGATACTTCTTAAGGATATTATATTTTCAAAGCTAACAGAATGTCAATATAGCATATAAGCATAGCATTGATATTCTCTGACTAATCTAGAAATTGGAGCTAACGTCTTCCTTGTAATTATGCATTTAAGATCGAATTTGAAACTGAAAATGTTCCGTTCTTTCTTGTTCACAAAGAACAAGGAGAAGAGAACGAAGAAGGGTAAGAAAGGGAAATGGAAAATAACGAGGAAAATAAAGAACGATATTTCGTTAAACGAAGGAAACATTTTATGGCTCGTTTTAATAAAACAACGGGGAAAATAGCCAAAGCGAGTGCCACGAATTCTTTAAACAACGCTTTAAGAAAGAGAGAAATGCCGTGACAAGAGCTGCTCGTTCTAACCCCCTTGGCCTCGAATCATCATCTCTCTTTTATTTCTGTCACGTCACGTGTTTCTTATGCCAAACTTTGCAAGATGCGCAAGCCCATGGAACTTTATATTATCGTAACATTTAAAGTATTTGTCGAGCAAAATTTTAGCTCAAACAGATTCGTTAAATTTATAGCACAATACATGCAGCTACACAATAATTTGTACTTCACAAAATATTTTGATGAATGCTAAAGCTATAAAGTGATCAGATAATATGAGAATATTTTATAAATATTATAATTTCGCGTCATATTTAATAATAATAATGTTGACACGAACAGCGGATTATGTCAGGATAATTAATTTACAATTATTATTTATATTATCGACGTTATCGAGTGTTTTACTTTATTAAGTTTTTAATATTAAAATTTGTGATTAGCTCATAACGCTATAAATAAGAATCCACAATCTATTAATGAATTGTAGGAGAATTAATATCTTCTAGATATTAGTACCTAGACAATATTTCACATTATTTTTATTTTATCAGCTTCTAATGGCGTTATTTTTCTTTTCTTTTTTTCTTTTTTTCTTTCTGAGAATTAAGAATCATCTTTATCTCTGTGCAGTTTAAACTTATTCCACATATAGCATAAGAGCTTTCTTACTGTCTTTACAACGCAACTTTCGTTACATATTATTCTTGTATCCATATGTACGTGTCTATTTCAGCAATAAAATGAAAAAAATCTGAAATATATTTCATTCTATATAAAAATATTCTTCTCATCTCGATCCCATACAGATTAATTGACGAGTCAAAAATTAAAACCTTTGCAAATTGTCTTTGTACGTTGCCTCTTTACCATCTTCATAGGCATAAATAAAGAAACGAAACCCGATACTTTAATTTCACTATATTTTCACAATTTCTTTGGAAATAACCACGTATAATAAAGCTACTCACGTATTCCATTGCGTAACAAGGGAGTGTATATATCCGTGGAGTTCAGTGAAAGCAAACGAATCCAATATTTCAGAAAACGCGAAGAGATCCTCCGGACACAATAATAGATTTTTCACAGCGTTACCGATGCAGTTCCTTGAACCTTCGCTAAAGCAGCTAGGTGGGACATCGGATTTGCTGACACGGAATCCTCGTTCTTGAACTGAACCCCTGGGATCCGAGGCAGATCCGACTCAGGGTAAATATTGGAATCACGATGAATCTCGTAGATCGTCCGTACCCGCGTAGCCTGACCCTTTCCTATAACGATTTTTGTTCCTGCAAAACTGTTACGTTTTAGAAGCGATTTACCCCACAAAGAAGTATCCACTCGGCTCTTCCTCGATTTAAGTATATAACGATAAAAATAACACGATGTTCCAATGTCCGTGATATTAATTCCCGACGTCGGATAATCGAACATCGTTTGTTACATCCATTTATAAACGTTCGTTTGCGATAGCGTTTTTTAGTTAATATTGGTTCCCAGTTAAAGAGATCTTTTACTTAGAAATAGCACGATATATGTAGCGAAACGTAGTAATTATGAATTATTAATTATTATTATTTTATTATTATTATTATTATTATTTATATTTATTATTATTATATTATTATATTATATTATTATAATTATATTATGAACAAATTATCTCCTGTTCAACTTTATTGTCTTCCTTGCATTTCCATTATGTTGCATCTTTATTATCTTGCAATATTTTAATATTACAAATAGCGTGGAATGTAGAACGAGAGATTGTAAAATTATTGACTATTAAATATTTAGAAAACTGTGTACAATATTTGTAGAAATATAGTATCCATTTTAAATTGTACAGATAAGGATAACTGCAGGATATTATAATGTTATAAATATATTTTCTAGTAAATTACTATAAAGTAGATGCATAAACTTCTTTGGAAATTTTATAAATATTTTTCTCAGTTCAACTATCATTTTATTGGATTAGAAAGATAAAAAAAGAAGATAATGAAAATTAGTAATAAAAGAAAAATATAATTTGTTACTGATAAAAATTAATAACAAGGAAAATAAACATTTATGACAAAAGAAAGAAATTGAATGTAAATAAAATTGAGGATAAATTGATTGAAGATTGAACAACATAAGAAAACTAAAATACTCAATGAAGGGAAATCTAGTATAAAACTTTCAGTTAGACATAGAAAAATATAGTATTGAATGAAACTCGGCCATACGTGCGAGTATAAAACTATTTAGCATTCGAAAATTGAATATAGTAAAACCCTGAACATTAGAATACCGATCAACGGAACGATAAATCATCAGAATGTTGGCAATATCTGTGAGAAAAATTGAGAAAGAAAATTAGAAAGAAAAATTGAAAAGAATCGTCACAGTTTCTTCACTTCACCATGAAATTATCACCTATTTTAATAGATATTTCTAATCGATTATATCCATTTCTTTGACCATTTCAAATTTAGACTATTTATACAAATTAGAAATTTTCCTTCATTATTCACGTTACTCTTGGCAAAGAAGTCAAAATAGAAATTTAATAAAATTTTACTGAATTACAGGACTCAAGAATTGAAAGGATCGAAATCATACTTTCAGTTCTATATTAAAACCATGTCAGTCTTAATTAAATGTTCTTAATGAATAAAAAATGCTCATTCTTGTTAGTGAATTGATCTGAAATATAAAAGAATGGAAGGATCAATAAAACTTATCAATGTGCTTCTACACCATGAAACTGTTTAAAATTATCAAAGTCCAAAACTCCAAGACTTTAATCGAGATACTTACAAAAAATTAAGAATACATTGCAATATGTTATTCTCTTCGAGCCTTTAGTAAGTAATCCAATAATTTTATTGGATTATATAAGTCTATACTTAATACTACCATACTTAATACTGACTATTCAACTCTTAAATCGTTAAATCACTAGCAAGTAAAGACTTTGTAATATTGAGAAAAAAAGAGGCAAACAAGCAAACTAGTGCGATACCATTATGTAGATTAAAAATCCTCGCAAGCATGTTTATTCTGCCAGCTTTGTCATTTTCACGTATATTCCATGCGTTGGTTGCAAGAGAAGTAATGCCTTTTTATCCATACCGTATTCTTTAAAAGTTTTATCGCATACTCCGACCTTGAATCTCGATAAGATCGTAATAATTGCCATCTTTGACTGGTTTTTAGCGAATCTTGCACCTGAAAACAGAATTACTCAGAATTATGTTCTACAATTGGTAGAGTTATGTATATGTGTACCTTGCACCTGAGAGCAGGATTATTCTAATCTAAAAAAAAAAAATCTACACAAGACTTTTAAATACGAACTGTATGAGCTTCTTCTCTTAAGATAAGTAAAGTCTCATCTTACCAATACAATTTCTCGGACCATCGCCGAAAGGTAAAAAGAACATTGGATGTCTGCTTTTCGCGTTGTTATCGGTGAACCTTTCAGGATCGAAAACTTGTGGATTTGGATAAATTTCCGGGTTCGTTTGAATCGCGTAAACAGGAATGAAAACCTGTTGACCCTTTGGTATGGCAATTTTCGTCCCTGAGAACGTGTAATCTACTAACGCTGTTCTGGAAATCCATAGTAATACTGGATACTTCCTCAATGTTTCTAAAAGAAAGGAAAGTAAATATATCATTAAATTATTCAATACATTTTTTTTACTTTTCTGTCATATCTTGTACTTTTAAAAAACAAATTTGATGCACTGAAACAACGTAATTAATATGATGTTCAATGGAAGAAGAATTTAATATAAAAATTTGATTTAAAGTATCTATATGTGGAAAAAGAGATATAAAATATATATTGAGACAAGTTATAGACATTTTAAAATAAATCATAATAAATTGTTACAAAATAAATTTGTGCGAGAATGAAAAATTGAAAATGTATCTTGTTCGTTATCTTGATTATATATACTTCTAGTAGAAATTAAAATAATTATACCTTGGAAACATGCGTCCAAATACTTCATCTCTTTTATGCTATTGTACGTAACCACCCCATTAGTTTTTTGCAAGACATTCTTAATTTCTTCTCGAAGTTTCTCTTGAACCGACGGATTCACTGCTATCTCGTGTAGAAAATGACTGATAGTTAGCGAAGACGTTTCGAAGCCGGCAATAAAGAAAACGAAAGCCTGGGCCGTCAGAAAGAGATCGTCCATTTCTGGGCATACAACATTTATAGTTTAAATATAGACGAAGAAATGCATTTGTAAGCAGAAAATTTACTTTTCATTGAAAATTGAAATATTATTTTCAATAAAATAATTTTTAAAAGATAAAGGGACTTTATCTTTTAAAAATTATATTTCTGCGATTAACTTTGAAAAATAATCTAATCTAAGCATTGTGAGATAAAACTATTTTCACTTTACTGCTTTACAAATATTTATAGTAGATACTGTATAGAAAGATAGATATGTCACAGATAGAAAGATATGAAAGATAAAACATTTCTAGTGCAACAAAAAGATATTATTTCGAACGATTTGATGAAATATTTCAATTCATATTTCGCTATCTTAATCATTCTGTTTTCTCACTGAAAGTAAAGTAAACAGAACGTTAGTATGTTAATATATTAACAATTGCAAAATACACGTCCAATTTTATTATTTACATAAGAAATACGTAGCGAATATTAAAAATAAAAAGTGCACTCGAATTTTTAATATTCCATCCTCTGTTGAATTTTTCACTAGTAAATTTTGTATAATAGGTAAATTTCTAAATTTGCTCTGTTTTGTACAAAATAGAATGTCATCTCGCATAATGAAACAAATTGATTCATAAAATTATAAGACACAATTAATAGAATTATACAATTGTCGTGTAAATTAAATTGCAAATTATAAATTATATACACGAAATACCTAGAAGACCGGTTTTATCCGGATGCTGCTTCAAGTCTATCAAAGTGTCAATGAAATCGTGCCTACGTATATTGTGATCAATTCTGTAATCTATAGTCTCCTTGGTGATTCTGGTAAAAAAATCGGCGATATCCATCTCGACGACGAAACGACCAAACAGTTTAAACAAGAACGGATAATCCCTCAACCTGTCCTTGATCACCGTTTTCCAGCTCGTCTGAAAGATTTTCCTGCCCATTTTACGGAACTCGCTGTCCTCTGTTGCGAGCGCGTTCATCTCGATGCCGAAAGCGCAAGAACCGATCACGTCCGTGGTGAATTTCGCGGAGATTTCACGACACTCGATCGGCTCGCCCTTCGCGATCATCCCTTCCAAATACCTGCCAAAGTGTTCCGAGCATTCTAGCAACAAGTGAAACATCTCCTTCAACTTGCCGGAGGTAAAGACAGCGGAAAGTCTGTTTCTTAGGGGCCTCCATCTTTCTGCTTCTAGCCTGAAGAGATGTTCCGATAATGGCTCGACCTATAAAATATGCGTCGATATATATTGGGAGACTTAAGAAACGCTTTTTATCGCCGGGAAAGCTAAATTGAAGGAAGATTTTCGGGAAGGCTATTTACTTCCTTTCAACCTGCTTTCACCTACATTTTCTATAATATATATACCCCGGCAGAGAAAGCACTAAACCGAGCAAGTAGGTGAAACTTGGAAAATCGTGTGCCATTTTTAGAGATTATAAATGATATATGTAGGTATTCCAAAAGTATGATCAAAAGTACACTGTCATCACGATAATCATTGTAGTGCTAATGAAGTTTGACGAACTCTAATGAATGCTCAAAGAAATCGATAATCTACAAGTTCAATGAGAAGTACATAACAAAGCATTCACCTCTGAAATATGAATATAAATGACATTGAACTATATATATTCGATATATCACAATATGAATTTTTAATAATCATTTTAAGCATCTCACATTATCTGTACAAGATTCTAGTAGGTATTAAACAATCAAAAAATTAGGTTACTACAAGGTGCTCGCATATACTTCGACGAATATTTAATCTGTGCATTTGATAAATTTAATTAATTTAAAAACACGTATTGAAAATTATTTTGAAGAAATGTAATGTTTTGAACAAACTGAGCGAGAATCAAATTCCACTTCAGAAGCTGATTCAACAAATCGTTATCAAACGCAACAATGTTATCAATGTAACTTCGCAATCTAACAGAAATACAATCGGTCATTGCTCAATATTGTGTAATCAGTTCATAAATTATTCATATGTATTTACATGTTCCGAGACATTTACTTAAAAGAAAAAATTAAATAATTGCTTTAAAAAGAATATGGAAAAATATTGTTGAATTGAATATTTTATCGTCTAAAAAAATAACGTATGACATTGATATAATTTTAATATAACATTTTGTTTGAAAATTTAAATTCATGATTAAACAGTGGATTTTATGCAAATTAAAATTTTTATAAATATCGAGAGAAACACCGGATAATAATTCTATAATCTCAAGTTATATATATAATCGCGAAAACAACACGGGAAAAAAATGACAAACTTATTTTTGACAATTTATTGATTTTTATGTTACACGTTGGCTAAAGAGGAATATTTTAATACGAAATAAATGAAAAAAAATAAATTCACAATTTTGAATAGATAATAAATAATAGCTTATTGCAAATTATTAATTTAATTTTATTACTGATCTGCATAAGCAATGTGATCAAAATTTTTGAAATATTATAAAATTTAGTTTAGATGATCCGATGAACACATATTTACCATAATTTTTATATATAATTTGTATAAAATATTTTTCATGAGTCATGTATTTCGACAAGTAAACATAAATTAATCGAAGAGTTCCGTATTGTTTTCCTGATTTTTACTTAATCTAATTAATATCTTCATTCAATCTAATTAATATCTTTATCTTTATTCAATCAATATCATTGAATGCTTCCGTTCAGATTTGTTACAAACGAAAACATATTTCGTTTTAATATTACAGTCATATGTTATTAAATGACGATTCACGATCATTATCATTCGAATAACAATGTTTAGATTAATTTTATCATTGAATGCTTCCGTTCAGATTTGTTACAAACGAAAACATATTTCGTTTTAATATTACAGTCATATGTTATTAAATGACGATTCACGATCATTATCATTCGAATAACAATGTTTAGATTAATTTGACAAATTGAACTGTGAAACTTTTTAATTTTGTATTAACTTAATTGATTATTAATTATTATTATAAACAATTGTAATATTATTTAACAATTGTAAAATTATTATACAGAATATCTCTCAAAGTATGGTTACAAATTGAACTGTGAAACTTTTTAATTTTGTATTAACTTAATTGATTATTAATTATTATTATAAACAATTGTAATATTATTTAACAATTGTAAAATTATTATACAGAATATCTCTCAAAGTATGGTATAACTATTTAGAAAGTTATTCTATATATATATATAAATGAAAATTTTTTCATTTAAGGCTTCGTTTTCACAACAAAATTGAGGTTTTCATCAATGCTTGAATTTGAATAATTTGATTAATTTCAAAGTGGATACCAATGAATAATCGACTATTTAATAAAACTTTTTCATAACACCTTCCGTTTCCAAGAAAATTAAATTTTCAAACGTGAAATTTTCACAACTCTTAACTCTTTTTTTTAACAAGACTTTTAACGGGAAAATTTTATTTTACTCTCATTTTTCACTTCTTTTTGCAAGCAGAATAACGTCCTGTCGATCTTCTTTCTAGCCCAGAATTAACCAACTTCAAGTATACTTGATTTTCTCGAGGGCGAAGTATTAAATGAAAAAATGTTATTCTTTCTTCTCGACTTGTTTTTTCATGCAAAATTTCGCTGTAGTCGATTTTACTACGATTAAAAGAACAAGTCTGTATAGGAAATGTAAATCAAGAAACTTGAGAATAATAGGAAGTTAGATTAAAAGAATTAAAGAAGGTCAAAAAAATTATTATGGAATTGAAAATACGCGCTCTTTCAAAATTGTCTTGTAAGTTTCACAAATATTGTATTTTATAAGTATTAACCAGACGTGCGTACGTTTTTTTAACACTAAACGTATTGGCATTTTACATATATCTATCTTACCATAAGGGATCAAATGACCCCTCGCGGTACATAAGGTATGCAAAGAATTTTTCTCGGTAAAAAATAAGCTAAAAGAAAACGAGAAATTGAATAATCAGATAATATAAGAATTTACAAAAAGTCAGATTAGCGAAAGAAATAACAACGAATGTACGATTTTAAAGTAAATTTTGAAAAGGGGTCATTTGACCTCGCTTGGTACGTTTAGTGTTAAGCCACATACTTGCTATCCTTGTTAATTATAAATAATATTTGTTTCTGAAAATAGCAAGACTTCATTATTCTAATCTAATAAAGAATTTTACGAGCCTCAACACTTGGATGTTTCTAATTGTAAAACGTTTAATAAACAAGTTATGTTTATAAACATTTTCATCACGATATACATTTATGACATGAAATTGAAAAGTGTAAATAATAAATTTTTAATTTCACGTCATCCTTCTTCTCACATTTTCCAAGTAAACTCGTGAACCTTGGTATCGAAATCTCAGTAATTAAAATGTGAAATATAATATTACATACCTCTCGACAAGGAGGAATCGTTCTATCAGCAAACTTGGGAAAATCTTTAATAAGGACATCTTTCATCAGATCCGGATCTCTCAGAATCAATAACGGGCTATTTCCTGCATACAAGCCGATCACTGGTTCGTCCTTGTAATCGTAATACGCCTTCTCGAAGCAGTCGTGAATCGAACTTCTTCCCAGAAATACATCCTTGAAGTTCCCCAAAAATGGGATAGGCTTCGGCCCTTTCACGCCTCGCTTCTGCCAGAATTCAAACTTCGATACGGAGTAATAATAAATCAGGAGAAAAACAGCGACGACCAATCCAAGCGTCTCTGTTATCGACAAGGACATTTTACTTTCAATCATTAATTTGAATCCGCGTTTTCAAATTCCGCACCAAACGCACGAATCAAAATGAGAAGGTCTTTGAGAAAAACAGCGACGACCAATCCAAGCGTCTCTGTTATCGACAAGGACATTTTACTTTCAATCATTAATTTGAATCCGCGTTTTCAAATTCCGCACCAAACGCACGAATCAAAATGAGAAGGTCTTGTGCGTGTAATTATATAAGACACGAATGAGTCTAAGAGGCTTAGAGCCTCATCCATAGTCTTCTTTTTTCCATCCGAATGCGATCTCTGTTATGCTCTTGTTTGTTTTGACATTATCATTTATCATGCGTATCGCTATGACTCGTAGCTTGGCTTAATATCAATATTAACATGTCTGACGAAATCTATCATTTTATTTTCGTCTACGATGCACACACTGTTCTAAAACTTGCAGAGATCATTATCATTTATCATGCGTATCGCTATGACTCGTAGCTTGGCTTAATATCAATATTAACATGTCTGACGAAATCTATCATTTTATTTTCGTCTACGATGCACACACTGTTCTAAAACTTGCAGAGAAAAACAATTCTGATCGTTTTAATTTTTAGTCGTTTTTTAAATTTTCGAGATCCGTATATATCTTTGATCGGAAGATTAAAATTTAAAGACACAGGCAGACTATAAGCACAGATAATAACGTGATAAGGGATTTAAAAATTACATTTATTTCTCCTCGAAACACTTAGTTACTATTTCTTATCTCCTATCTTAGACTGCTGACACTGCAAATTCATATTTTCAATGTTAACATCGTTAATATGATGCAACATTGAATGTCATTATTAACGTTACAATATTAATATAATCAAAATAATGTAACTTTGATAAAAAGGAATTATTTTACGCACTAGAGAAGCATTGCAACTTGAACGTATATTATGCATTCTATATACTTTCTGTACGTCAATGAAGACACCAATCATCACAATATTCTCCAGAGACACTCGGTGTTGGAGATTCAATTGCTCGGCCTGGAAAATCCACAGCCAAAGCATGAGCATTCATTTCCAGTTGGAGTAGCATCCAGAAACAAGCAATCGCGTCAACATTGAATCCCAAGAACCAAAACAACGTTCCTTGATTCTCTGGTATCTCCGTGCTCGGAAAGATGTGTCTTCGGCGGATATCAAAGCGTTTCAGCAACAAGTGTCGGAAATTCTTCGTCTTTTGCGGAAGCTCGAGACCGTGGAGAGCCGATTCTTATAATGGACACTATTTATATTCAGCGACAGCGTGGAAGTTACTGAAAGAAGATAAACAGAGATAGAAGAGTAAAAAAAAAGAAACCACAGACGGGGAAAAATACGCATCTGGAGATGAGTTAAACACAAAGTCTTCCTTTGATACTTGATAGAATGTTTATTGAAAGTTGACCTTTGATAGTAGGTTAACGCCACGTCATGCCAAATGTACAGGGGCTCGCTTACGATGGAGATTTTAATAATTGGCTCTT